>CATIWF010083701.1:0-69464 GCA_949630135.1 Balakata baccata
TATTTTTATTAATTAGTTAATTATATAATTTTTTAAATAAAAAATATTTTTTTACTTTAAATAAATGTTATATTCTTATTTTATTATTTTTAAATTTATTAATTATGTTAAAAAATATATAATATTATATGTATAAATATACATAAATTATATAAATATAAATAAAATTATTGGGGCGGGAATGTATATACCATCCCCGATACAAAAAAATCCAGGGTCAAAGTAGGGTCGGGGCACTGCAGGTCAGACTAAAATTGTCATTCCTAATAGCACGTGGAGGAAAAAAGTCACTTGAGTTGGATAAAAAAGCCGTGTGGAGGAATCTTATTATGGTATTGTGTAAGTGGGAAAGTAGATTATTGAAAATATATTATAATCAATATTATTTGTGGAATTTGGGTATTTTACTGGATTAATTTGTCTTTCCAAAAGATCTGTAGAATTTTTGGAACTTTTAGTTTGATATGAATATAAATCCAGCAGTTTCATCCAAAATTGTTTACATGTATTATTTATAGAGGTGTCATAATGGGTCACAATATGCAAACCCAACATGTGAAATACGTGAAAGTAGTGTATTAATGTTGAGCATATACGCATTTGTATTAAAAATGGGTTGACTTTTTTATGACACAGTTTAAAACATGTCATGTCACAGATTGACACATGAATCCATTCCAACCCGTTTAAATTTTTTATATCGTATTAACCCGATCCAATCCATATATAACACATAGAAATTTGTACATATCAAGGTTAATAGTGTCATTTCAAAAAATATATTTAAGTGTTATATTTGTATGGTGTCATATCAAATGATCCTAATAAAGTATAATCATGTTCATGTTCATGTTCATGTCAAATGACCTTAATAAAGTATAATTATGTCGTATTCGTGTCGGATTTTTGGACTATATCACAACATGAAAGGTAAATGTGTTATACATGTTGTGTTCGTGTAACTCGTTTAATTTTTGTGTCCTGTTTTTATCGACCTATTTCATAAATGGATCAAGTTGACCCTAATTGTATCACCATAGTAGGTCAATACGAACACGACTTGTCATCCCATTTTAACACCCACACTCACACAAACACACACACACACACACACACACACACACACACATATATATATATATATATATTTATTTATTGCTCAATCGGGAGCGATGAGAGCTAAGCTACCTATATCGCTACAACTATTACTTCGTGCAATCTAAAATATTAGATGTCAATAAAACAAATAAGATAATCGTCTCGAAATTTCATAAGTGATTGCAAAAACTTGATTTCAATATGATGGTTGTTAATGTGCTCCAGCCCTAATAAAGGATGAAATTGGCTTACCTGAAGCTTTTTATAACTGCATTTTGTTAGTCCAAGATTCCACCTTTTTGGTAATTGAGAGGCCTACGATCTTTGGTTATGAGCAAGTGAATAAATTAGGGTACGGGGCGACGTAAGCCACAGTTTGATCGACAAACTCAGTTTACAATGATAATCAATGCAAGAAGAAGAAGGATGACAACAGAATGGGATTACGCATCTTCATATGAACTTTTTATACTTCGATCGTGAATATTCTATGTGTGCGATCAAGACAGGTAGCTCTGTACCATTGAATTATTGATGGCTTAGCTAAGGCAAGAATCTCCAAACAATATAATTTTATAACTTGGATATAACTTGTTTTCTACTTATTAATGGCTGGTATTTTCATTCATATCAATTAATCCTTTTTTTTTTTTACTATTTATTTATATCTTGTTATGGAGTTTTTACATATTGGATATGGAAGGTTAGAATCCTTTGGATATATTGGGGTTGACCTTAATAAAATTATTTTTTTATTATACCCAAGGCTTGTGACTTAGTTGACAATACATGTTGGCTTTATTGGGAAGAATTCTCGGGTTCGAACTCATTAAAAACATAATTGGAGAGAAGAAAAGAGACTTAAATGTGACTAAACTTTAAATAAGATTAGTCTCATACTATAAAATAAATTATAGTGTACTTGGTCCATATAAAAAATTGGTTTTATTACCAAAAAAATTAATTTGATTGCATAAAATTCGTTTTTGATGCAATTTCCATCATCTACCTAAAACCGGTGGAAACATTTTTTTCTTTTTCCTTGTTCAGAGTTATTCTCCTTTCTAACATAAAGGATTATTCTTAGGAGATTATGGGCTAAAAATAAGGGATTAGATTTGTATAATCGAGGAGCTATAATTGGGGATTATAACTTTATTATAGAGATTGTTTTCTTGTAATTCTATATATATTCAAATGTGACAAGAAATGAAATACAAGAGTGTTGTTATCTATCAGAGCATGGTTCTGAACTATTACTATTTTTCATATGTTATCTTCTCTCCTAATCTTGCAAGTGTATTACAAAATTTAAAATGAGTGAAAAAACAATTGAAACAATAATCTCCAAATCTATTGCTGTCATTATTCAATTTGAAAGAGTGTTTAATGCATGAATTACTCTTATTCAATCAAACTATGACATATGGTATCAACTGATGGAAATGCAAATTGCTGAAGAGATAAAATCTCCTACATCCATGGCAAAACAAAGCCACCTGCATAATTAGATGAAGGCTATGAGAAATGCTATGCAGAAAATCAAAAAATCAAATAGGTGGCTCTTATGTCCATGACTCCAAAAATTATGAGGTGTTATTCATGCCTACCCACTACTTATGAAATTTGTGATGCCTTATTAAAGGCATTCTATGATGGAATTGATGAATTATAGGTCTTTACTTTAAATCAAAATGCCTTTTCAGCTAATGCTATAATTGAACTAAATATTGAGAAGTTTGAGTTTGCTTCGTTTAAATCTGTCACAAGAGCTCAAGCTCAATTCGAGCTTTAATATTTGAGCTCGAGTTCGGTACATTTCAAAATTAGTAAGGTCGCAAGCGGCTCGAACTCGGCTCGTAAATAGCTCATTTATTATGTTTAACAATCTTAGCTTGAATTCGGGTAGTTAACTAATAACGACAAAAGCTCAAGTTCGTCTTGTTAACTAATAATGACAAAAGATAAAGTTCAAGCTCGAGCTCGATAACAAAATATAATATAAATAAACCTTAAACAAACACATTTGCGAGTTTTAAACGAACACGTTGGCGAGCTTTTAAACAAACATATTCGCAAGCTTTTAAACGAATATATTTGTGAGCTAGCTCGCAAACACTTGCAAACTCTTAAATGAATATGTTCATGAGTTAACGAACCAAATAGTATTAAGTTTGAGCTCATATTTGAGCTTGAGCTTGGCTTATTAAGATTAACAAACAATTTTGAATGAGCTTTTTTTTTTTTGGAATCGAGACTTGAATAACTCACAAGCAGCTTGGTTCATTTACATTCCTATTTTCAGCAAACAAAATGAGAGGACCCTTTTTATGTATTATGGAGAGTTGATTGAAAATTTTCAAGAATTGGACTATAGAGATAAGGTGATTATGAATGATCTAGATAATGTCAAAGCTTATTGCAAGTCCATTGACTGTTTGAGTGTTCATATTTTTCTTACTAGATTGGATGAGATTTATAATTAAAACCAAAGAGAAATTAAAAGATCCAGTGCCAAATCTTGATGAGTGTTACTCCTTGGTTTGACAAGAAGATGTACATCATACTGCCTTGAAAGGTGATTCCAGAGCATTAGAATCTAGTGCTATAGTGCCTAGAAATCGATCTACTTAGAGTCAACAAGTACAACATAAAAATAGCAAAGCAGCTAATGGTATGCACAAAGTCTTAACTCAAATGCATTTATTGCAATAAACCAAGTCATACAAAAACTAGTTGTTATGAGCTCTAGAATGGTAGGACCATAATCGTTTAAAGAAAAATCAGAAAAAAATAGTGGTAAGGTTTCAAATATTTTTGTACTTGTTTTGAATAATACATGGATAATTGATTCAAGTGTTACAGTTCATATGACATTTGATTCTAGACAGATTTCCCATCTCAATATCTCCAACCAAAACTTTGTTTCAATTGCAAATGGAAATTCAATCCTAGTTGTTGGGGAAGGATCTATTACCTGAACTAACATATTAAATTTAGATTTTGTTCTGGTTGTTCTGTCTTTAGATTATAATCTCTTGTCTATTTCCCAAATAACAACTACCTTATCTTGTGCTGTAATTTTTTGGCCTAATTTTTGTGTTTTAAGGACATCAAAAGCAAGATGATGATTGGTTCCGGTACTAAGCGGGAAAGTTTTATTACTTGGCCTTAGAATCAAATAGCACTGAAAATCTAAAACAAGCTTTAAAAGTGGACAACTTTGGGGAGGACAAAACAATGGGAAAAATTTGGTTATGACATTGTTGGTTAGGGCATATTTCATTTGGACATCCAAAAAAATTATATCCTAGTTTATTTGCAAAGTTGAAGTTTCTATTTTTCACTATGATGTTTGTGAACTTGTAAGAAGTCATCATACTTCTTTTACTTTGCAATTTAGTAAAAGTCCACATCTTTTTTATGTTAATCCATTCTGATGTTTAGGTCCATCTAAAGTTCCCATTTTAGGTGGATCAAGATGGCTTATTACATTCATTGATGATTGTACTAGGATGACATATTTATGCTTGATAAAATCTAAAAGTGAAGTGAACTCAATTTTTTCAAAAGTTTCATAAAATATTGAAATTCAATATAATACAAAGATTCAGGTTCTCCGGAGTGACAATAGTAAAGAGTATTAGAGTGCTAAATTTCAAAAACACTTGGAAGCATAAATAATGATCCATGAAACTATTTGTTTCAACACACCTCAACAAAACGGAGTCGTAAAGCGCAAAAATTGACAATTATTATAGGTTGTACAAACTTTGTTAATTGAAGCTCATATGTCATTTTCTTAATAGGGAGAAGCTCTCATTTCTATAGCATATCTAATCAACATATCTAGTTCCTTCTAGCGCCATTAACTTTAAAATACAATTCCTAATTCTCAATTATGCAGTTATTGCTCCAGTTGTTGCAAATTAATAAAAAATTGGACGTGTAATGTTTGTTCACCTCTATAAACATCAATGCACTTAGTTAAGCATTGCGATAGGTCTTTGTTGGATATGCCACACATCAGAATGGATATCGATATTACCATCCTACAACATGTTGACTATTTGTCACAATGGATATTGTTTCATGAAGATAAAATGTACTTATCTAAGTCTGAAGGTTAGGGGAAGTATTGAAAAGACATTCAAACTCTCAATTATGATGAAAATGGTATTAATGATGTGATCAATATAACATTAGGTTCCAGTAGTGAAGACACATGACTTGGAGAGGTTGAATAAGATTTAGATGGTGCGTGATTGGATCAAAGTAATCGAACTCCAACATATGATGAAGAAACTAAAAATGAAAATTTTGAACTAATAGCTCTTCTCTCGTTTCACATACCACAGCAATATCTTACAAAAAATGCTCTTGAGACATACAAAAGACAAATACCATAACTTCAAAATAGAGGTATTCCTAAACCCACATACGAACTTGAACTATCTAGTAAGGTCAAATATTCCATGAGCCATTATATATCAGACCACGAATATTTGAACCAAATATGTCTTTTATGAATCAATTATCTTACGTATCTAATCTTAACAGTGTGCATGATGAATTAACTAGCCCAATATGTAGAGCTATTATGAACGAAGAAATGAAAGCCTTAGAAAAGAATGGAAAATGGGACCTAGTTGATCTACCACCAAGATAAGAACTAGCTGGATGTAATGGGATTTGCATTGTGAACTATAATGCTGATGTCAAGATCGAATGATATAAAGCAAGGCTAATAGCAAAAGCTTACACTCAAACCTATGGAATTGATTACATTGAAACTTTTGTTGTTGTAGCCAAAATCAACACAATTCGTGTCTTACTATCTTTAGCTACAAACTAGGACTGGCCTTTACAACAATTCGATCTAAAAAATGTTTTTCTATATAGTGAATTATCTAAAGAAGTCTACATGGATCTCCTACTAGGATGCATGATACTTGAAGGACAAAAACAAAAGGCGTGCAAATTAAGGAATTCATTATATGGGTTGAAACAATCTCCAAGAGTTGAAGTAGATTTTTCTTGTTGATTAATCAAAATCTCTTCCTAAACTGTACAAGCTTCGTTCAAAGCATACAACTTTGTAGGTGTAGATGATGATATCTATACAGATTGATCTTATATATTGTAAAATGAAATAAAATACTAGATATATAATGTTCACATGGTTTATGAAGGCCTTTGGCTACTATTAGAGCAACACTGATCATACTATTTTCCTTAAAAGGAAGCAGGATAATTATTGCACTCATTGTATATGTAGATGATATGGTGGTTACAAGAAATGATCCTAAATGAAAGGAAATACTTGCAAAACTATTTATCGAAAGAGTTTGAGATGAAAGATCTAGGCCCTCTAAATTATTTTCTTGGGATTAAGTATCTTAATCTAATAAAGGGATATTTTTGTCTCAAAAAAAAATATGCACTAGATTTATTACATGAAACCGATATGTCTGCTTGTTAACCAATTGATACACCATTAGAAGAGGGTTTAAGGCTTTGTAAGGATAGTAATGTACTTATTACATAGTAGACCAAATTTAGCTTATATCTTGAGCATTATTAGTTAGTTTATGCATAATTCTGGAGAACAACATATGAATGATGTTATGAGTATCTTAACATACCTAAAGTCTGCTCTAGGAAAGGGTAATTGTTCATAAAAAAACAAAGACTTTTAAAGCATGGAAGCATATGCTAATGCCGATTGGGCAAGTGATGTGAATAATAGGCGATCTATTTTCGGTTATTTTACCTTTGTAGGAGGTAATCTTGTGACATGGAGAAGCAAGAAACGTGCAAAAGTTGAATGCAGAAGCATGACTCTTGGACTATATGAAACATTGTGGCTCAGACTTCTCTTACAAGATTTGGGTCATCCATCAAAGTAGCCTATCCAACTTTTTTTTCATGGCAATAAGGTAGCATATGATATTGCACATAATCCATTTCAATATGATCATACAAAGCATATAGAGATGGATAGATTTTTTTGATTAAGGAAAAGCTTGATGAAAAAAATTGTGGAATTGCCTAAAATTTGGTCTGAGGATCAATTGGCTGAGATTCTCACCAAATTTGTCTCAAACAAAGTGTTTCAGAAGTTCATAGATAAGTTAGGATTTGTGGCATTTATGCACCAACTTGAGGGAAAGTGTTGAAACATTTTATTCTCTTTCCTTATTTAAAATTATTCTCCTTCCTAACTTAGAGGATTATACTTAATTAGGAGATTATAGGCTATAATTAAGGGATTAGATTTGAATAATCAATGAGCTATGATTGGGGGATTATAGCTTTATTATAGGAATCGTTTCCTTCTAATTCTATATATATTCAAATGTAATAGGAAATGAAATATAAGAGAGTATTATCTATAGGTAGCTTAGAGTATTCTCAACTTGACTTCCAATAAATTATTGTACCCAAACTTTCATTAAACTATATTTTTGTGGGTTAATTATGTGATCTTAGTTTTAACTTATACTTTTTTTGAAATGATTGTTATGCGTAGGATCCAAATATGGGGAAGATGATTGGAACTGGGCGTAAGGTTAGTCATTTGTTTGAACTCTCTTCCCTTTACTTGCCACTTCAAAGTACCTTTGTGGTTATTGCCATTATGATCCCATCTGTTTGGCACACTCTTATCTTTGTCATGTTTCTTCCTCTAAACTCAAAACTTTATGTTCTAATAGTACTTTAGGACAAAAACAATATAAAAATTTTGACTTCACTTCTTGTGAACTTAGCAAACATCATGCTTTTAATAATAGTGATCCTACTTCATCTACTATTTTTATCTTGTGCACATTGATATTTAGAGACTATCTCCTATACCTACTATTGGAGGTGCAATTTACTTTGTAATTTTTGTGGATGATTACTCTAGATTTACATGGATTCTCTTCATGAAACATCGGTCACAATTATCCCATATTTATGCTAATTTTGTTGCCTTTGTTCAAATTTTCTTATGTTATTAAAACTCTTTGAACAAATAATGTAATTGATATAAGAATACTTAATTCATCAACCTTCTCTCAAAACATGACATGATTGTTCATTGTTATTGTCCAGATACTTTTCTGCAAAATGGTTGTGCAAAACAAAACACAAATATATTTTGGATACAATACGAATTCTTTTGATATCTTCTTCTTTTTTTGAACTTTTTTTTTATAGGAAGAAGCTGCTTTCACTATAGTCTATACTATCAACCATATTCCTCCTATTATAATCAATAATTGAACTCCATATTAACGTTTATATGGTACTTCATCTAATTATAGTTTTCTTTGTACATTTGGGTGTGCTTGTTTTGTTTTTCTTTAGCTATACGAGCGTTCAAAACTATAACCTCGTGGTTATTTACGTTGCTTTCAGGGATATGTTATCGAAGGATTTAGGGTTTAAATTTTTAGCATCATATGTAGGTAGCTTGGAGGATCCACAACTTGATTAGACAACCATTTATACAAATAGAATTAATTACAACGGTCCTCTTCAAATCTTAGGTTGAGTCGTCTAGGTCCTATGAGATAAAATGCATGTGAGGGCATATTGTTGAAAAAAAAATGAAATTACAATTTTATCCTCTTTGATATTCCTTCTGTTTTAATCAATAATTGAATTCTATATGAACGTTTATATGGTATAGTTTTCTTTGTATTTTTAGTATGCTTGTTTTGTTCTTTTTTAGCCACACAAGTGTTCAAAACTAGAACCTCATGGTTGTTTGTGTTGTTTTATAGAATATGGTATCAAAAGATTTAAGGTTTAGAGTTTAAATTTTTAGTAACATATGTAGATAGTTTGGAGGATCCATATCTTGATTAGACAACCATTTATACAAACAGAGAATTAATTATAACGGTCCTCTTCAAATCTCAGTTTGAGTCGTTCAGGTACTATGAGATAAAATGCATCTGAAGGCATACTGTCGTAATAAAAGGTGAAATTACAATTTTACCCTCTGTGGCTACTAACTAAAAGGGGAAAAAAAAGCTACCTCACCGAAGAAGAAGAATCTGAACATTTGTCTTTTTGTATGCACATACAGATTGAAATGGCAGATAGATAGAGCCGACATTTTGGAATCTTAGTTTGCACTTTATTCTTTATTTAGCCAACCATCAGTGCCTACATATATTATTTTAACTTATATATATATATATATATATATTATTTATTATAATCACATTGATCTCTTACTTTGCTTTTATATTTCCCTTAACATCGTGTGAAAGGTTGCATGGCTTTAGAACTACACTTATATTTTTGTAACTGTTTCTCTCAGCTTGTAGAGTGATGAAAAAAGAAATGAACTTACATATATCAATAAAGATTGGTCCAAACCCATGTGGGATATAAATGGCAAATAACCAAAGATCACATATATATGAATCAAGTGATCAAGTTTTACTTTTTTTTTTTTTTCCCTTTTCCCTTTACATAGCAATGTCTAACAGTTTCACAATCCTATTGATAAAAAGAGGGGTTAGATATCTTTATGCATAATTCACATTCAATATACATACTGCCCTCTCCCTCTCTTTGTTTCTTTCTCTAAGTGACGAATATAATAAAAGGATCTTTCGGCTAAAGACTCTTCTGACCCTACATGTTTTTTTTTTCTTTTAAAAATCTTTACTTCTGTTTTAATTGTGAGCAAATTTTACTGTTAAGAAATAGATTTTAAAACAAACTCATTTTTAAAAATAAATTTGTCAATTAAGCAAAATTATGTAAATCATTATAAGAATCACTTGCACCATTTAACTAATCGATGTGGCATATATATTAATGCAATTAAGCCCTTCATTCTCTAGCCCAAACTCATGCAGGAAATTTGGAGTTGTAAAGTAGCAGGACTGGAAAGGAACAACTGCAGGTGACCCAATCGTAAGGCTGGAGGCACCGATGCCATATTTTGAAAAATAGATTTGGGATCCAAATCACTCTCAAAATTAATCTAGCTCAAATGAAGATAGCTAAATTATTATAAGGAGCACTTCCAGCAAACATACGTTAATTTAACATTAACTCATTCATATTTTTATGTCTAATCATTTCTCTAGTCATCAAATTAAAAGTGGGAGTTTAATTATGTTTAGTTGCTTGTTCCTAAATATGATCTTAAATCTAACTAATTCTAAAAGCTAATTTAAAGGAGAAAAGAATTCTCAACTATTATCTGAAATACTAATATTATGTATAACTGAATACATATGTTAACACTTGTGTTGATTGCGAGAATTGATTGGTTTTCTCCAGTTCAAGTTTTCTTGCTATCATCTATTAATATTGGTAGAAATTTATCATATTTATAGTGAATATAAGCTCACGATCCATGAGCCTCCTAATAAAAAAAAAAAAAAACCACTTATGTGTTGAATGCAATTCCATTCTATCCAACTTAAAACTTTAGTACATCTTCTCAAGCCAATCATTTTGGTGCGTAAACTTAATTAACTTTTATAGATGTGAAATAAACTAATAGTACAATCAATAAATTAACGATGGAAACAAAAAAAATAATTTGTGCATTGATCTAACTCATCAGGCCAATGATTTTGGATGAGTTCTTTTTTTTTTTTCAATAGGAGAAAAAGAAACTAAATCGAGAAGAGATGCAATTTTTCTATGTCAATTCTGAGATTAAGAATCACAATCATTAATTACAGTATGTGTATTCCTTTTAAGTCCGCAAGGATAAAGACTCCATTTTTTTTTTTTCGATTGTGAGAGGGGAAATTAAATTTAATGATAGAAAGAACCCTGATTCCAAATTGATGATCACTAAACATTGTCCATTTTTGTCATTTTGGTGTTAAACTAGCAATCTCCCTGAGACTGAGAGTGTGTCAATAAAATATATATAATATGTATACAGAAAGAGAGAGAGAGAGAGAGAGAGAACAGTCAAAGATTTTGTGATTGTAATCATTAAAGTAGTGAGTGTGTCTTTACTCTTATGAAAATGATATTTTAAGGAAAGGAATTAAAGTGGGAAACCGCACAACTAAAACAGAAAAAAAAAAAAAAAAAAAGGAAAAGTAGTTTGGATGACAGGAGAAAAGGGAAAAATAACAAAAAGAAAAAGAAAAAAAGAAGAGGGAGGGTGACGGTGAGCCAGGTAGATTTGTTGAGATGGGAATGGGTCCCCTCTTCATCTCATTAACTGTTGTATGATAAAAGTGCTCTTTTCTCTTGAAGATATATATATATATATATATATATATATATAAGAAGAAGAAGAAGCATATATCTATTTATATGTCCCACCAAACTCATCCATATTATTATCAAAGCACACAATTTTGGACCATCCCCACTGCCATCTATCGCCAATTACATAAACATGTCAAGCTTAAATGGGGTTTTCATTTTTTTTTTTTTCCTTTTTAATAATAATACTGTTAATTCTCCTTTAATTTTGCCTCAGTATGAATCATCATTATTATAGAAATCATGTTTTACATAGGAAATAATCGTTCATATATTACTTAATTTTATAAAAAAAAAGGAAAAATAAAAAAAACTATTGCTCTTAATCCAAAAAAAAAAATAAAAGAAAAACTATTGCTCAATTCCCAGTAGCATTTAGCCATATTTTAACAAAAATAATATATTAATGGGAAAATTTAAAACCATATTTGAATGTCTTCATTTGTTTGATCGTTTCTAGATGGGAACTACAGACCTTATTCATATATACTTGATTTTTCTTTTCTATTTTTTTGGGCAAAATGATATTTTTATTTATATCAGCATATAGATGTTTATAGTGATCGGTAACCGTGTATTCGACACGAATTATAATCCATTTGAGGCATGAAAAAAAAAAAATATGCCTTACAAATTTTTATTGCAAACGGTTGGCAAATTAATGTACCAAATTTAAATCCTTTGCTCCATAAAACTCTTTAAACATTTGTTAACAGGATGAATAATAAATAATATCCATTTCCTAAATTAACTGAACTTCTTTCTGTTTCCTAAGTGGCTTTTCAGTTTTTACAGCCGATACTTTTTTTTTCCTTTAAATAAAATGAGTAAAAAAAATTAAAAGTACGAGCTAGGGAAAGAAATTAATTGCCTACATCATCTCTAGTTTTGTAAAGCAATATCATCAATCGTATGAGTGAATACAAGTACAAAAAAATTGTTTAATTATTTCTTATCATATATCCCATGAGATTTTGGTAACTTAAGGTGTGTTTTCCAGGGCAGGAAGTTTTTGAGTAAGTTTAATGGCAAAATTAAATGTATGATGGCCATGTGATACGGTGGCAGTGGGTATTGAGGGAGGGGAACTATGGCGTTTGTTTGGTACGTTGATACCATATGAAAGTTTCACCAGAAGAGATAAATGATTTTTCATTCTACACTGCTTCAAGTATCCGTACATATATTTATAGCTGCAAAGCACATTTGAAAATATATATATTAAATTGAATTTAAGAATTTCTAGCAATGATAGAATTTCTATTCTGCTTATAGAATCACATAAAACTTTCTCTAACTCTATAAATGGATATGGAATGTATGAAATACATTTTTATATCTGTAATTTAAAAAAAATAAAATTTTGTGACGGAACCCTTTAATCCAGTCCATATAATGTCTTTTTCGAGAGCTAGGGAAAATGCATCTCAAAATAGATATAGCACAAAAAGAATTAACCAAATTTACCTGAAGAAGATTGCATAAGTGAAGATATAACCTGTGATCACAACAAACAAAAGGGGAGTTAAAATAGCTGGGCATTGTCTAATCCCTTAGCAGTTAGTATATTTTATTAGAATTATGTGGATTTTGTTGATAACTCTTTCGTAGAGAATAATAACTCTGTTATTTTTGTTGTATCTTTAGCCGTACTTTTGCACTTATCTTTATCTTCTTCTTCGCAAACTTGTATTTATATTGGCTCATTGCTATCAATTCAATATAACTGTAGCCTTTTGGTTGTTGGAGTAGTTGTAAGAGGTAAAGGCTGCTACGTTCATTTTGTTTTTTCAGTGCTACTTGAAGCAATAATTTGTCTTTGTTCTGGATTTTGCTTAGTTTATGAATAAATTTTTCGTCAATTTAATTTTTTTTATTACAATTGTTTTTCTTCTCATATATTAATAAAATATTTTGCTTATCAAAAACAAAAAAATCAATTCAATATAACGTTCACTGAACATTTAGATTATAAATGGAGTAATATGAGTCATGAATAGTTGATAAAAAAAAATTAAGTAGATGTCTTAATTCTTTTAATACACAATTTCCCAAAATGACAAATAAACTTTACTGAAAAGAAAACTTAGCATTAATTATAGGTTCTAATGATTGTAGAGGATATAATTAATCTCACTGTAAAATATTAATATACTTAATTATATCTGAGGGAATGGAATGAGCTGTTAATCACGCTGGTTCTGTAGATTGCACATGATCTTGATCCATATCCTTCATTAACAGATTAATTTTTCACGTGCTTCAACCTTACTAGCCCTACTTTAATTGCCTATACTATTAGCTCTTCTAATTTGCATCATGTGCAAATAATTTAACCCAAAAAATTACCAATTTATTTTATTTTCTGATGGATTAATTGGTCCTATATATGAAAAATGCATTACATATAATCATTTGAATAGTTATCTTGTTGAATTAACTTCTAAAATTGGATTTTAACATTGCTAGCAATCATAGAGATATCTTATATATTCAGCATGTGCACATATATTTATGATCATGAAAATAATTAAATATATTATTGAATTATAGTACTATATATAGTGTTGATTCTGTGCAGCTAAACTTGAGAAAGAAAGGGCTAGCTAATATATACGTTCTAATACATCATCAATTGAGGGTTTTATATCTAAATTTATTATTTATTTGTATAATACTAAGAGATTAAAATAATATATAAGGGAGAATTAGATAGGCATAGTATTGCGTGTAGTAGAGTATGGGGCGGTCAAGTGGCCCACACAGCCTTTTAAAGAGAGGGTTGTGATTTTTGTTAGTTTGTGAGCAGACAAAAGCAGAGAAGCTTCTTATCCTTCTGTGTTAGGTTTTCACACTTAGAATCTACTAAAGCTAAAGCACTTATTTTTTTATCCTGTTTTTATATATTATTACCCAATCTGCCACCAACATTCTGAAACCATCAATTAGGTGTATTAAAGAAGGCACTGGCAACATTGTAATAAATAGAATGTGGAAGGCTTTAATGTTACACTAACCATGTATAACAGTGGATTATATAGTTGAATGTGGTACAAGGCTTGAGTTTGTATTGTATTTTATCTGCCTCCTGCAATTTGTGCGTCTCTTTGTCGGTTTGAATCAAATTAAAAGCAATGGCACCAATGAGTCTTCCTCCTGGATTTAGGTTCCATCCAACAGATGAAGAGCTTGTTGCTTACTATCTTGATAGCAAAATCAATGGCAGAAGTATTGAACTTGAAATTATCCCTGAAGTTGATCTCTACAAATGCGAGCCATGGGACTTACCAGGTATATATAGCTATCAATTTTCTCTGTGTTCTTTTTTCAGTTCATTTGAATTCATAATCCGACAGTTTTACACACAACTTCAGTATTTTGATTATCAATAGAATTCTTGACTTCAGTTTTGTATCCGAAAGCTTCACTAATTACCATATCGGTCGTTCCTTCAGATTTGTCTTGATTAAAAGCCATGCCCAATCTAATTAGCTCACCAAATTACTATTAGTCTATTACGCTCAAATCCCTTGAATTTTTTACTATGAAAAACTCCAGTGATATCCAGGCTTCCAGCAAAACTATGTAATACAACTTGGACTTCCTAATCAGAATAGAATTCCATTAAATGGTGGCTCGTGCATATCAAGACATTTGATTTTCGAGTATGATGTTGATGATAATTATCATTTTGTTGGGCAGATAAATCATTCTTGCCAAGCAAGGATATGGAGTGGTATTTTTATAGTCCAAGAGACAAGAAGTATCCAAATGGGTCAAGAACAAATAGGGCAACAAGAGCTGGATACTGGAAAGCCACAGGCAAAGACAGAGCTGTTCACTCACACAGACGAGCTGTGGGAATGAAGAAGACTTTGGTATATTATAGAGGCAGAGCTCCTCATGGCATTAGAACCAACTGGGTTATGCACGAGTATCGCTTGATCCAATCTTTCTCTTCCACTACTGCTTCTTCAACTTTAAAGGTGAACCTTTTTTTATTTTATTTTATATAATAATAATAATATTCCTTCTGGGTTACTGATTTTTGAATTCACAAAACCCTAATTTAATTGTTCTTTTAGGTAATTATTGGAAAAAAAAAATTACTTGTCTCTAAATTATATAATATCCATTACGAGGGTTTTGAAGCAGTCACCTGAAACCCAGAAATGACAGGCTAATTATAATAGATCATTGATGTGTTATTATTATTATTATTATTATTAGTTGAGCTAGCACAACCAATAAATCATTGCACTATCGTCCTTCTTTCAATGTGGCAAAAATGATAAATTTTTACTATGACTTGGAAATGCATTTGAATAAGACTTCTTCTTCCTTCTTCTTGTTTTTTCCCTTTCCTTAGCTGGGTTCAAACACTCACTTTATGTAGTGTAAGAGAAGAAATCAACAAAAAGCAATATATATATATATATATAGAAAGATTATGCTTCTTAATGCTAAATGTAATTTACATAGAAATAATTCACCAAATTTAATCATTAATTATGATTTTTGAACCATCATTATTTATATATCTTTCTTTTGCTAGTAAAATTTGTCTTTAATAAAGAACACCTTATCAGCATCATATGATGAAGTCGTCTTTGTTTTAAGACTTTAGGGGTGTACTTGTTCTGTCTTTACCTCTCTTCTTCTTTGTTTCCTTTTCTCCTTCTTACATACAGCTTTTATACATCTTTGTATGTCACACTCACTCTTGGAATTTGATGAATTTTTTTTTTTTTGGCTTCACTATTATAGGATTCCTATGCATTGTGTAGAGTTTTCAAGAAAACTATGCAAATTTCAAAATCAAAAGAAGGGAAAAATGAGAATGTAGACAAGGATGAAATGTGGGTATCAGACGAACAAATCTTAGCAGATGATCATGCAATTAGTGAGATTGAAACTTCACAAGGAAGAGAAACTGAAGATGAGAATCTCAACAATGAATATTCTAAATTCCCATCAGATACATCTTCTTCAGATGTAACACAAGGTACCCCAATTGAAATTCAAGTAGCTGATGATTTTTCACAAGCTCCGTTTGCCTCAGATGAAGCCAACAGCTCTGCTAATATGTACTCTATTGGTGTGGACTTCTCAAACCTACTTCAGGTATACTAAACAACTCTTATCATAAATTTTTAAATCAGTGTTTCCAAAATAGAATTCATTGTGTAAAAGTGATGGTGATCATGCTGTAGGTTTTAAAGAAAAAAGTTCTTTTAAATGGGCCATGCCAAGATTCATATAATAATTAATAATCTTCTCCAAGCTATCTTTTATGTTCATGATTTAATCACTACTTTGCCAACCCTACATTTCCAGCAAATGTTCTTTCTTTATCACTAAAAGCTTCATGTTCACACCTTACCATTTTTTTTTTTAAAAGAAAACATGGTAGTTTTCTACTGAAAACTAGGTATTAGGAAATGAAAGTACAATATATATGATTGAGCCAATGGATTTGAAATGGCCCATTAAACAAATTCTTTGAGTTTTCTTTTTTGATCTCAAAGTGCTAAAAGTTGGAAGGCAATAAACTTGCTATCTTTTCTTAAAGCTTTTCTTCCAAAAATTTGTTAGACTGACTCAAATTGGCTTTTCTTACTATAACTTCTTTTTGACTGACTCAAATTTAAACATCATTCAAAGTTCAAACATCTTTCTTCCTGATTTTCCTCAATGGGTCTACTTCTTCCACCAATCTCACATATTTCAATGAATTCATGTAGTTCTCGCTCATTCTTTTTTGTCTTTGTTTTCCTTTTTCTTGTACCTCATTTTTATCATATTTAAGAATTATTCAAACTTGGCGCTTCTTGTATACTGCATTCTTCCAAAATTGCAATGTTGAAATTATAAATCAATTCCACAAGTGGGTCTTACATACATATGTGTAAGAATTAAGATTTCACTCATATCTACCCAAACATGTTAAGTGATGACAGTCTAATTCTCAACCATTCGTTCATTAATTTGTAATTGGTTAAGATTAATTCTTATAAAAATTTAAAAAAGAAAAAAAGTTGTTAATTAACTATTCATTATAAATAAAAGACTAAAATTACATTAATAATTTTATTTATGAGGGATATTTGTCTTTAATAATTTAACTTCAATTGTTGCACTCAGTTTTGCATGCGAGCAATTATTTATGCTACTAAAAATGAATATTGTGTGATTGCAGGATGTGCAGATCCCAAGCATGCAATATCAACTTCCTTATCCGGCATTAGAATTAGAAGACTTCCCACAGATAAACATAACAGAGACAAAGGCGACAAAGTCTGATGACATTGAAGAATACATAACATACGATAAGTACAAGGATTGCGTCAATGGCACATTAGAAGAGATTTTCTATTTATGTTCTTCTCAAGATAATTCCAATATTGCCTTTTCCATGCAAGACTCATTCTACTAATTAACACAGATTTTCAATATACATTGGCCAAGTCACTAAAACACCTTTCCTTTCCATATACGTTATTGGATTTGATTGGATTAACTGGGATATATTCATTTGACACATTAATTAAAGCTATAATATATTATGTTGGGGTGAATAACAAGATTTATACCAAGGATTTTTTAGCCAATTGCAGCAATATTACATAGATATGTATCATGAGCCAAGGCAGGCCATCTCTCTAAGATCTCTTTTTCTTTTTGTTTTTCTTTTTTTTTTTTGTAGGTTTTATTTTAGATTTTATTAATTTGCACGAGGTGGAGAAGTCCAATTTGCAAAGGACTTTGATAATCATGTTGTTACATTAATGTATTATTTGTTTGGGAATTTAAGAAATTTTTTTTCTGTTCCATGTATGAATTTTAATTCTCTGAAGTCTAACAAACACGATAAGAGATAATAGAATTAACTAACGGTATGAGTTTTGTAGGAAAAATCAAATATGTGAATCTCACTGAAATAAGAAACCTAAAAAAAAAAAAACATGGACTTTAGCTAGGAGGTTTCCATAATAAATAACTAAATAAATAAATAAAAAGGAGGTTATCATCATGCATATCAGAAATTGGACATTGAGAAAAATTTATAGTATATTGAATAACGAATTATTAAAAAAAAAAACGAATTAATATCTATGTAGATATCAAATCTAACTATCTTGTTAAAAACTAAAAATCCAGATTAGATAATAGACTCAAATTGAAAAAAGAAAAAAAAAAGCTAAAAAAGATAGTAAAACAATCTAGATGAAAACAGATAAAAAAATTGAAAAAATAACTATTTACCCTTTGAATTTTAACCTATTGTAAAGTATCCACCAAGATTTAAAAATTATACGATCGGCTTCCTCTATTTTATTTTCGTTACGCTATGTACTTCTATTAAATTTTAAGTTATTTATTGTTACTCGGAAAAAATATTATATTTTGTTCAAAAGATAATAATACAATAGATCAAATTTGAAAGACTAAATTGTAATTTTCTCTTCGTTATTCCACAATCTAACGTATTTCTAAAAAAAAAAAATCTAATGAAAGGTTATATATATATATATATACATTTTGAACTGCAAAGAGGTGAAAGGGCACTAGTATAATAGGTCAAACTTTATGGAGCAATTAATTTTCTTAAAAATTTATCTCATGCTAGTCATTTAAATTTGAGGAATACTAGCAATATTTTCTATTTTTTATTTTCCGACATTCATCTTCTGATTAGTTAGTGATAAGAGATAAATTTATAAAAATAATTTTTTTCTCTTTCTTTATTCTCTCTTCTTACTAACTAATCAAAATATAAGTATCGAAGTGTGTTGGAAAATGAAAAGTATTACTAACATTCCTATTTAAATTTTAAGCTTTTATGTATGAATATTAGAACTGTTAAGCACATGTGAACACATCTTAATAAATTTCCTATTGCGAAATGTGTATAAAACATATTGGCTGTGGAAATTACTTGTTGAGCGTAATCATGTGTCTTCAATACTTCAGGGTATACTAGATTACAAGAATCTGGAGTAGTTTCAATAGTACGAACGCCTTTATGATCTCTCGAAGACTTGGAAATGATAAATTCTTCACAGAATTTTAAGAGATGGAAGAGCATTTTTTCTATTTATTTTTCACGTCCAATTGAACTGCCAAAATAACTGCTTTTCCTTTTATTTTTATTTAATTTTAATTATTATGGGTTTTGGACTGAATTAAGTCCACATTGGTGGCCTAGATTAATACAAAATCCAACGGGAACCATAGAAATTAAATTAATTAAAGGGGATTTTATATAAATAGAAAAAATGCCTAAATAATTACAAGATTACCACTACTCAAAGTTTTTTCAAAAATACTAAAAATCAGTCTCTAGAATTAAAAATCTACCAACCTAAAATGTCGTGTGAAAATTTTTCCAATTCAAATCTCTCATGATCGGTTCAATACAAATCCAATCCAAATTGCGATTTTCTTCCTTTTTCATATTACTTCCTAAATCATTCAATTTGTTCTGGATTCTTAATTGAAAACAAAAATCTACTGTAGTCAATGTTGTCTCCACCAAAATTCTTCAATATTTTTTTGCAATTACCGATTTCAACAATACAACAAAGTATATTTAATTTATTATGTAAAATGAGTATAATGCAGTGATCATGAATGAAGAAATCATAAATTCTACATTTCTCGATCATATTGAATGATTTTACAATGACAACAGACTAAATAACTCAAATACTAAAATCACAATGACAAATGTTGTATATCTTCGGTAAACCATTGGTAAATATATATTGTATAATGGTAAACCTTTACTAGATATATGTTACATATTACTAAGCCTCTATAGATCTCTAGTAAATCTTGAGATATGATAGAAAAATATTTTGTAAACTTTTGGTTTGTTTTTAAGTTAACTTCACTACAATAAATATACTATACAGGATAAATTTTTTAACTACCAAAATTTTTTACTCCCTAAATGACGTTTTTGCAATACCGAAACAAACATGTTGTTTCTAATTTTACTAATTAATTCCTGGGACAACTTTTGCGCATGTGGGAAGGGAAAGATTTGAAGGGAGAGAAAATAGGGATGAAATGTGACAATTAAGGTCATAAGAATATGGCAGGGATTGTTCCGTTATTAGGACAAAGTATTTTCGTCCTCTATAATATTTTTCCTCTATTATAACGTTTTGTGTTTACATTATTCCCAATTTATTCTCTTAACTAGCTTCTAGTCTATGCCCTAAAGGTTCAAAAGCTAAACCAATCTTTAATGTGAAGAGGTGAAGTTCTCTTTCTCAATGAAGAAAAACAACTCGTTCTCTATCAAAAAAAGCAAAGACCAAAAATTATTCGTAAAGAAAAACCAAAAACCATCCAAGTTCCTTAGAAGGTGGGATCTCTTTCCTTCCAACTCCTTTATAATTTTTGGCTTTGCTATAATCATTTTTTATTTTCATTTTTGAACTTCAAGACTGAGCTTTCGAGTCCTCAATATTTTTCGATTTGATATCAGATTAGTAAGTTTTTTTATTGCATTTTTTTTCTTTTTCTTTTTTTTTTCTATTGGTGAAACAAAGATCATCTGTCTCTTTATTCCTCTGTTACAGAACTAATAGAGTTATTAACACTTCATCCAAACTTGACAGCAATTGTGAGAGTTAACAGAGTGATAAGGATGACTACAGATACAAAAATAATAAGGATGGAAGCTATTAAACTCAAAAACCACTTCTTATATCTATAGAGATACAATAAGGATAAGTTTTTAAAGTAACAATAAGTTTGAACCAAAGTGGCAAGTTTGACTAAGAGATAATATGAGCCCACAATATCTCACCAAAAACATTCTCATCTAGTTTAGTTTGATTAGATTACTATCTTTGAAGGGCCTATCACTAGATATTTTTTAGTTTCTAAAACTTATATATTTTACCTTATATTCACGTTTTGTATTTAAGCTTCCTTATCAATAAAATTCATCCATTTCATTCTTAAAAAAAAAAACTCTACTACTTTTTTTTATAGTACCAAAGCATAGTGTGAATACTAGGCACAACATAATGTCCTCTTTATCTCTTAATGTTGGAAAATTCATCACACTCAAGCTTACATCCACAATACCCATTATGGTGTGAACAAGCACTAGCATTAGCAGAAAGCCAAGAATTAGTCGATCACCTGACTAATGAAACTCCAACCCTTACAAAATACACTGCACCAAATACAAACAGAAACACAGATGCATAAAATCGCACACCAAAACTCACAAATGAGTTTATGGCTTGGCAAAAATCAGATAGGCTACTCTGTGGATGGATTATTGGCACACTTTCTGAATAAGCTCTCATTCTTATTATTAGATTTGACACAACACACTCAGTTTAGGAAGCCTTGAAGGATGCTTATGTACAAGACTCACAAGAGCATAAGTTCACACTACGACAACAATTAACTTATCTTTGCAAAGAAGATGACAAAGATATTAGAGAACACATTCAAATCTTTAAAAGGTTGTGCAACAACCTCGCTGCCATTGGAAAACCAGTCCTAGACAAAGAAAATGTCTTTTATCTCCTCACTAATCTTGGTCCCCTATACGAAACCTTTACAATTGCCATGCTAAAACCTCCTAGACCATTATATTCTGATCTAGTTGCACAACTCCAAAATTTTGATTAGCATCATAATTGGTTTTCCAATATATCAACCTCACAACTTAGTTATCACGTGGCATTTTATGGCCAATCGCATAAATTTTCATCAGGATATAATGGGAACACTCAAAAATTCACTTCTATTGGACATGGATTTTTGGCATAACAACCTAATAATAGCCATAACCACACAAATAATCCTACATCTAAAAACTAACAAAGATGTCCTCCTTCACTTGGTGAGCAGCATATGACTCAAGCATGAAGAGATGTATCGTGACAAAAAGTGTCAATATTGTGGAGTTGTAGGATATATTGCAAAAATTTGTTGGTGGGTGCCCAAGAAAGCTGTACAATGTGATGATATTCCATATGCATTAGCTGCATTGACTCTTGATAATACCATTACAGAAATTGAGTGGACTAAAGACACTAGAGCATCTAACCACATGAAAGGTAAGGCATGTATGTTAACAAATTTTCTCAAATATGTAGGTGAATTATACCGACGATATTCCAATTATCTAACTCGTAATAATTCAATACCTAAACTATTATTTGTAACACAAAACTCTTTTAACTTTAATTTACTAATATAAAAGTACCTATCGTCAATATTTGTTAAATCATTTAACAGAATGCTAACGTGGACTTTCCATATCAACAAAAAAGTTCCATATGTAAATACCACATATACAAAATGGGTCCTATAAAAAATTTTCACTATTCTCATCACTTTTCCATATTTTCTCTCATTTTTCCTCAAACCAAATGTAATTATACATTACATTAAATGGTGAAAATTTTTTGCGGGATCCATTTTATACACATAACATTTATAAGTGAAAATTTTTTACTGATATGGAAAGTCCATATCAGTATTCTATTAAATGGTTTAACAAATTTAGACGACATATACTTTTATGTTATAAAATTAAAGTTTAAGAGATTTTCCGTTACAAATAATACTTTAAATACTGAGTTGTTACGAGTTAGATAATTTAAATACCATCGGTGTAATTCACTCTAAATATGTTGTTAATGACTAATATTATTGGTCATCACTACCAATTATTGGAGTAGGTGACTCTTATATTAAACAAAGAAATACAATTTTACTATTGCATGATGTTCTTCTAGTACCTGATTTAACAAAAAATATACTCTCAATAAGTCAACTAACAACTTGATTCCCTGTTGTGAATTTTCTAATATTGATTTTTGTGTTAAGGATCGGGAAATAGGCCAACCAATTTTAACGGACAGGCGTAAGGGTGATCTTTATTTTTTATTTACTTCATTAGAGCTATATTTCTCACATCATTTCAAATCCGGCTCAACTAAAGTTTGACATTAACAACTAGGACATCCTCGATTTTTAACTTTACAATCGTTAAAAAATAACAGGCTTAATAGATGTATTAGGATCTACAAAGATAGAACAACTTTGTGATATTTATCACTTAGGAAAACTTAGTAAATTACCTTTTCTTCACTCAGAGAATTCTAGCAAGGATTGTTTTGAAAAAATTCATTGTGATTTGTAGGGAGCTACTCCCATTTTATCTATTGGAAAGTTTCATTTTTATGCTTGTTTTGTTTATGATTTTTCTAAATATATTTGGATTGCTCCAATAAAAGCACAAATCTGTCTTTTTTTTTTATACATTTATAGCTTTTGAACAATATATAACAAGGAAATCTAATAAGAAAATTAAAATTTTCCATTCAGATGGAGGAGGTGAGTTCATCAATTCAAAACTCTTCAATCATTTTCTTTCAACAGGTATTGCTCATTAAATATGTTGCCCATACACACCCGAGCAGACAATTATGGTTGAAAGAAGACATAGCACTATCAGAGAACTCGATATGACATTATTGTTTCACAGTGGTGCACCATTATCTTTGTGGGTAGAAGCCTTCACCACTATTGTTTACCTTATTAATCATTTACCTTCTTCTGATTTGAACTTTAATACTCCATATTTTACTTTACATGGCACTCATCCTAATTAATCTATATTATGTGTTTTTGGTTCAAAGTGTTTTCCTTATACATGGGACACTCGACATCACAAGTTTGATCCAAAAACCATTCCTTGCATATTTTGTAGGCTATAATGATAAACATAAAGGTTATAAATGTTTTCAACCTTCAAGTTAATAATTCTTTATTTCTAGGCAAGTAGTTTTTGATAAAGTATGTTTTCTATATAAGTCTACATGTAGTTCTGTTAGTAAGCCTATTGCTCCATATGATGTTAGCATCTTTGATCAATGGTTGCCTCATACTAATTTTGATATTGTTTCAAGTGTTGTTCCAGATAAATTCATTATGCCATGTGATGTTCCATTGCCTTTAGTGGCAATACACGCAACTACGTCACAACCAACACCATCTGCTACTTCGTACACTCCAGCTATATAAATGTAATTTTCAACTGCTACGCATGATGATGTTTCCCCAACTAACCTGGTCCCATATATCACTATTGAATTCATGTCACTCTAAGCTAGTGAGCTACTTCAAACTGCACCACTTCAACAGATACCAACCTCACATCCTATGATTACTCATTCTAGAGTTGGTATTATAAAACAAAACCTAAAATATACCTTATTAGCCAAGAACTTAATTTCAATTCCTTATGAACCTCATAATATTCATTCAACCTTGGCACATCCTTTTTGGAAGGCAATGATGATTGATGAACTAATAGCTTTACATCAAAATCAGACATGGCAGCTTCTTCCTTGTATTCATGATATGAATATTCTTGGATCAAAGTGGGTGTTTAAGGCAAAACTCAAACTAGATGGGTCCTTAGATCGCTTCAAGGCTTGTCTTATTACTAAAGGTATCATCAAGTTGATTTCATTAATTCCAATGAAATATTCTCTCCACTTATTAAACCAAGCACATTCGGATGGTTCTAACTATAACTCTTATGCAACGGTGGCCAATTAGACAATTAGATGTTAAAAATGCTTTCCTTCATGGTCGAATTTTAGAAAATTTTAATACGCAACAACCTCCAGGATTAGAAGATCCTAAACATCCAACATATGTGTGCAAGCTTTAATGAGCCCTTTATGGACTCAAACAAGCACCTCATGCTTGGTTTGACATTTTTAGTGCTTTTCATCTTAAATATGGTTTCTTTTGTAGCTTAACAGATCCTTCTTTATTTATTTTACATTACGATCAATGCTCACTCGTTTTACTTCTTTATGCAAATGATATGCTTCTTACGGGCTACAACTCTACACTTGTTACAAACTTTGTTCAAAATTTAAGCAATGAATTTGAATTGGAAGACTTAGGGCTTGTTCATCACTTTCTTGATGTTGAGATTTCACATACCCATAATGGCCTTCATTTGTCTCGGTCTCATTATACCTTTACTATGCTAGAACAACCAAATGTGTTGAATAGTAAACCCATGAGTACACCATTAAAAGCCAAAACTAAGTCTTCTTCAACTTTTATTCCTCTTGATGATCCAAGTTAGAGCTAGTAATTTGTGTCATGTCATGTATAAATGTGTCGTGTTACTATTCATATTATTTAAACGTATCGCTTTTGTGTCGTGCAATCATTTTATTATTTATAAATTTATATAATTAAACATGTATATATGTCATTTAAACGTATCATTTCATATCGTACAATCATTTAAATGTGTCATTTCATATTGTATAAAATTTATGAAATATTTTATATATTTTTAAATATGTCTAATCATGTCATAAACATGTTAGACATGTTCGTATTGTATCATCAAAAAGTTCATATCGTGTCGTTTAATTGTATCTTATCAAAAATTGCCAGCTCTAATCGAAGTTACTATCAAGCATTGTTGATGCTCTTTAGCATTTGATTCTCGACCGACTAGACCTTTCCTTTAGTTTTAACTATGTTTCCCAATTCATGCATAATCCTAGTGTTGCTCATTTAGAATTAGTTCAACATATACTCTGATATGTCAAAGGCACAATTAATTTAGGTTTGCATCTTAATGTTAATGCTACACTTGATCTGTGTGCTTATTCTAATGCAAATTGGGCTGGGTGTCCGACCACTAGGGTACTATACATTTCTCGGTAGTAATCTTATATCATGGTGTGCTAAGAAACAATATACTTTCTCTAGATCAAGCATTAAGGCTGAGTATCATGTAATGGCTAATGCAGCAACTAAGCTTACCTAGCTTATATCATTCTTAAAGATTTAAGTGTCCCAGTGATGTCTACTCCTATTCTCTATTATGACAATCTTAGTACTCTTCATATGACAGTTAATCCTATTTTTCATGCTCACAATAAACACATTTAGTTCTCTTGGACTTCTTGTTGCTTATCATATCTCTATTAGTAATCAAATTGTTGACATCTTTACTAAGCCCATTCCAAAGCTACCTTGAGCTCCTTTCAAAACAAACTATGCCTGTAACATCTGCTAATTAGGGGCTAGATAGAATAAGTGAGTGATATACATAGAAACCACATGATAGACATTACAAATAAAATGAAATAAATGACTGAATTAAAAATTAAAATAAATTGAATTAAATAACATAGTTAATTTAATTAAATTAGATCACATGATTAAATTGTATTCTAGTAAAGACTAATGAGATGAGATATATGTAAAATTTAGAAATAATAATAATAATAATAATAATAATAATAATAATAATAATAATAATAATAATAATAATAAAAGGAAAGAAAGGGAAATAAAAAGAAAAGAAAAGAAAAGAAAAAAATTAATTAAAAAAAAGGACAGCCTGAAAATTAAAAAAAAAACTGAATGGATGAGAATTAAGATAGTTGAGGCAATGGTGTCTCTTTGACTCTATAAAAATATGAACTTCTACATATTTCCTTCAAACTTTTTCAACTCTTCTTCTTTCTTTCCATATAAACCTCTATTCCTTAACCATTTCATTCAAGATTTACATTAAATTCACTCTAAATTAATTTGTTCTTGTTAAGTAATCATCTCTCTTTGTTTAAATGTTCATTAAAATTGACTAGGTATATGCATAGGCAATGATTTGCACTACAATTTTGATAACTATAAATTCTGATTTTGAAGAAGTTTTACACATAAAATTTGTAGATTTATGTCTTAGATTTATGGATATATAAATAATTTTGTAAGATTTGGTCTATTGGAAGAGATATATGTGATTGATTGAGACTGGTTTCTAAAAGAGTATCAATGAGATACCCTATTGTTGTTGCTTATTTTGATCATTTTAAGGGCTGAATTAATGAAAGCTTAAAATATAAAAGTTGTAGATATATATGTTTTCTAATTTTCTATCAAACTACATTCAAAGGTCTTCTATGTAGACTGAGTTATAGTAAAATGAATCATAGATGTTCCTTTGATTGAGCTGCTTCTAGTACATGTACAGCTCCAGTAATTTTGTCTGTATTTTTCAACTATTTATAGACCAAATTAATCAAAGTTCAAAACATGAAAGTTAGGACTATGTCTTAGTTAAACCTTTGTGAAAGTCGTACTTTAAAATGTTGCGTATTTTGTGAGTTATGATTATAATAAAGAACACTGGTCAGTTGTTATCCTGTGTTGAATTGGTTACATTATCCATATTAATTAAGGACCTTAGAAATCAAATTAGTAAAAATGGTAAACATAAACAATGTTTCAAATTATCCTATCTAAGTTCTTACAGATTTTCACAACAATATAATACACATGTTGAAAGATATGAATTTTTAAATATAATATCTCAAAACTACCTAAGGGTAGAAAACAGGGCAACATTTGAAATTGCACCAAAAATTCTGAAATTTTAATATGTTATAATTTTAATTGGACAAGTATAGTAAAAGTTATAGAGTCTACGGTTCTAAAAGGTTATGTTGCCACTTAGGAAAAACTTTAATTATTTATTTAAACCAAATTAAGAATAAGTATTCTAACAATGTATTAATCAATTATATTTTCAAATTAGGTCCTCAAAAAGTGGAGGAACAACACAAATAGACAAGCTACAGATTTTAGATTTTTGAAAAAGCTTTATTGAGGTTTGTACATATATGCATTTTAGTGTTCCCTTATTGCATGCTTGTGTGTTAATTGAATAAATTGTATGCTTGAATAATATGTTAGAATGTGTAAAATGCGAAATGGTTTTCAGCAGGATAAGATGCCACGCTAGGAAAAATAAATGAGTGAAAAATATATGTGGCATATAAAATATGATAAACAAGATGTTAAAGAGTATGTATGTAGTTGTCATAGTAAAATAATTGTGGAGCATGTTTATGAATCTTAATTTTTTTCTAAAATGTGGTGTGATTGTTATAACATGCAAACCATATTGAGAACTAATGAAATGAATTGGGTGCTTATATAATGAATTTATGTGTTATGGCATGTTTAGAAAATTGGTTATAATAATTGATTGATAAAATATATAAAAATTGGTTATAAGGTTGTTAAGATGTTAAGAACATGAATGTGGAATATGTATTATAATATATTTTTCAATATGGATTAGTACATTATTGATTAAATATGTGATAATTGTTAATGGTTGGTTATTGAATAATTATAATAATAAAGGGTGAAGTTTGAAACATTTGTGTATGACATATGTATTTGGCATGAACGGAAAAGTTATATGGTATATTTGGAGTCATAAAAATATTAATAATTATGGTTATATATTAATAATTTGATGGCTTTGATTGTATGGAAGATTAATTAAAGTATGCCAACATTATCTAAATGGTTATATATAATAAAATATCATCTAATTTATAATTTTAAATTTTATAATCATATTATCATTATAAATGTAAAGTGAACATCGATTACAACAAATTAATATATAAAAGAAATAAATAATTAATAACATTAATTGCTCATTTCTCTACTTGAGGACTAATTTAGGATAGATGATGAACTATTAAGGGGGCATTACGATACCGATATTGATATAATTTAAGGACAAAGTGGCTTTAGCTCCATGAGCACTCCCTTATCCTATTACATACAGATGATGATATTATAATCAATTAAGTGGCTTTAGCTCCACGAGCGTTTTTGACTTGAAATTATGGTGAGTAGAGTGCTGAAGCTCCACGAACGCCCCTACCATACGCCCTATATTTGAATAGTCCAGGAACGAGATTTGGGCTACTTATATTAAAATGTTATATGTAAATTAATTAAAAGACAAAGATACAGTTAAAAGGTAAATGTGTGATATAACATGACTTGTTTATATAAATTTTGGCATGACATGAATTGTAAATATTTGATATGGTAAGTTAAATTAATAATTGAGTTAAATATTATCGTTGAATTTGATGACATTGCACATTGATGTGCTTATTCTTTTACAATATATGTTTCGATTATTGTGAATCGTATCATGAATTATCTTCCATGCATTCTTGTGATTGTATGCTAAAAACTTTAATGCTTATATGGAGTGAGATATGGAGTAATTCAATTAAAATGATATAGGAAAATTAATTAAATTAAAATGATAATGGAAACTAGTTAAATTAAGGTAATATATGGAAAATTTAATAAATAACTTAAAGAACAATATAAGAAAGGTAATAAATTATGGTAACATGAGATGAATTGGTATGTTTAATCTTTTATATATTATGTATGCTTGGATATATGTAATTCATGTCATGATACAAATATAATGGTAATGTAATGGAATATGAATTTTATTGTATAAGTTTGGTATGACATTTTCTAAATTATATGCACTGATTTATTTAAATAATGTCATGATATATTTATGTCACGCATTGTGTGACTGTATGAGAAAACTTAATTTCTTATATGTACCACTAAGTTAGAAATAACTTAGAGTGAGTTTTCTCTGCACAAAAACTGGAGTTTGTAGATAGTAGACTATGAAGTTGATAGAAAAAGTACAAGCCCATACTAGAGGAGACGCGTTAGACCCACTTTGTGGGTCGGATGTTATTTTTGTATTTTGTTCATGATCATGCATATGAGTTTCATAGATATGCTTTATATATAGTTAATAACATATTTTATATTTGGGTATTGTATATATATAAGTAGTTGGATGTGAGGTTTGATAAACTAGAAACTATTAATTTTGATAGTTATGATCTAGTATAATATGTTTATATAATCCAATGATATGTTTTGATAATTGAATTTGCAAGTCTATTCGGATATGAATAAGTTAATTAAGTCATTAAATGAAAAATTTTAATTCGGACTTGTTTTATTTAGCTCTTTCGTGACATTCTGCTTATGTAGTGGGATAATTCTTATTATATAGGTGGGACATCATAATGCCTTGTTCCACGACATACTTTGTGGGCATGTATTAACACTTTATCCAAACTTGACAGCAATTGTGAGAGCCAATGGAGGGATGACGATGACCACAGATACATAAATGATAAGGATGGGAGCTCTATAACTCAAAACCCACTTCTCGTATTTGTAGTGATATGATAAGGATAACTTCAGTCAAGTAACAATAAGTTTGAACCAAAGTGGTAATTTTGACTAAGAGATAACATGGGTTAATAATATCTCACTAGAAACATTCTCATCTAGTTTAGTTTGACTAGATTACTATCTTTGAAGAGTTTATCACTATATATTTTTTAGTTCCTGTAACTTATATATTTTGCCTTTTATTCCCATTTTGTAACTAAGCTTCCTTATTAATAAAAGTCATCCATTTTAATCTCAATAAACAAACTCTGCTACTTTTTCTTAAGGGTGAGTAGAAGTTATACATATGATATACTTAATGTTTTCTTCCACTTTAAATTACTTGGTATCTTTGGTGGATGTCATTTTGATAGTTTGCCCTTAATGCTGACAAATTAATTGCTTTAGCTCAGTAAGAGTTTAAAGTATCAAGTTTTGATTGGCTAAGTGTTATTTTTGGTGTAAATTATGATTTATTTTTATATTTCAAATTAATTTGTAATTATGTTTTCTAGGCTCATATGCGGAGGAAGTTAAGGAAAAACAATTGGCATTAGTGAAAGCGGGCAGGGAGGAAATAAGGACGTACCAAGCTTCAATCTCCATAAAAACAAAAAATATGATCTTTAAATTATTTTCTTTATTCACTTTATCTAGTTCATAATTTTGATGGTATGTACTGTGCTATAAATTCATTCTTTTCCATAATAAGAAGAATTTGAACATCAATGAGAGTGATTTTTCATATGGCATCATAATCATTATTAATTAATTTTCTCCACTTCATTAATCTGATGTATTCATCCATGTTTCCTGTTGCCTAAATTGTACTTTTAGACAGTAAAGAGTTCTTAACTTTAATTGTCATTCCATTTGAAGTTGTGTGGGTTTTCAACAGGTTTGCACATAGTTACGGTTGTTATTGAATATAAATCCATTACCTCTTTAATTTTTGAATGCTAGTTTTGGAATTTCATTCTATATAGGAATACAATGGATAGGAGCATATGTAATGGAGTTTTGAGATCTAGTTAATTCCATAAAATTTTATGCTTTGTTTGGTGAGTCCATTTATTAACGTGTTCTTTAAATATCAACATTGTAAATTTGCCTTTGTTGTTGAGTCCATTTATTGATGCAGTTATTGTATTTCTTAGGTCTTTGTGCCACAACATTCGTTGATCAAGTACTAGGTTTAAGTTCTAAGAAATGGGCAACTGCTTTGCCCTATCTTCAGTTAAGTGTGAATTTTTGTAAGAGTACTTGGCTACATATACAGATACTTGCCCATTTATTTTCTTGTAATGTGACTTCTTTTTTCTCTTCTCAAATGCATGAAGGATAACTTTTGATGTAGAGCCCCGTTCATTAAAATGAGGATTTTTTTTTTCAATCTTTTTCTATCAATGAACACTTTGTCAACTCCACCTATGGCATACTTGAGAAGGAAAAATTTTGGAGCATCAAATGAACAAGTGATTCCACATTATCTGTTTTGCAGCAAATTCTGGTATACATATTGTCATCATTTTTCTAATGTTTAGATTTATCCAATTCATCCATTGCAAACATTTTAGGAAAGAACAAAAGGAAAATTGTGTTTCAAAGTGTCAACAGGACAATGAACTATATATGGGGGAAAATGTTTATATATTTTTTTGGAAATTGAAAAGATTTGTCATTGTCTGTCTTTGGTTGCAGAGTAATTCTATATATGAATCAGGATAAGTTCTAGTAAGACACATACTTCAATGCTAGGACAACTCCATGCTTGTCGGAGTTTGTTAACCTTAGGATGATTGATCTCTATTTTGATCTTGACAATCAAATTAAATGTTACTAATGTCTTCATCCAATGTTGTTTTGATAGTGTACAAAGTTTCAAGTCAATTGGATTTGATTATTGAACAAATCAAACATTTTCTGAAGACACATAACTCCCGACCGGGACAGTGTCTCCTGACCGGGACTCAAGTACAGACCCGGACAATATATGTCCTGATCGGGAAAACATTGCATTCTGATGTTTCAAAGTTTCAGTAGCAAATGCAGATCGGGACAGGTAAATTTCCGACCGGGACTTGAGTACAAACCGGAAAAATAAATTTTCCAATCGGGACATTTGACTGAAACTAGCCATTAAAGAAAAGGACAAATCTAAGGCTGCCAAGTGTAAGGCTCCAACGAATATATGAATTTCCCAACCGGGAAACTCTCTATCAGACAACTTTTAGTCAATCTTTTTTAGAATGTTAGAAATAGTTTTGGCACCATATATAACGGCTAATTGAAAGGTAAACACTATAAATATACCTCCAAAAGGCCTTAGACAATTAAAGAGCTTGATTTTAAGTGTGCCAAAACTCTTGCAATTTTAATTCTCATCTCTTTTGTAAGAAAGGTTGAAGTGTTAACCTTAAACACTTAGGTATAGGTTGTAAAAGTGATCCTAGTGAGAAAAACTCTTGTTTGGGATTGTGTGTAAGCCTGTTCAAAACACAAGGAATTGGTTATTGTGTGAGCTTTTAAAACACAAGAGATTTGGGTTAGGTGTGAGCCTTGAGAAAACACTTAATTATGGGTAAGTTAGGAAAACTCTCTAGTTGTGAGTTAGCTAGGAAACTCTCTTGTAATCTCAAGTTGAGATAGTAGAACTCCCAATTGTGGTTAGGGAGAGGACTAGGGTTTGTTAATACCCGAACCTCTATAAATCCTTGTGTCCAATCTTCTCTTTCTCCTTTACTTTCTATGTTTTATTTGCACATTGCTCAAACACTCAAAGAAATCCATTAAGTCGAAAATTTCTATTTGCCACCAATTTAACCCCCCCCCCCTCCTCCCTTCTTGGTGCTCCATATTCCCAACAATTGGTATCAGAGCCTTGGTCTCTCTATTCAAGTCTTAAGTGCGAGAGAAAAGATCAAGATGGTGAAGGGTGAAGTTAGCAATCATTTCCCTATTTTTGATGGTGCTAACTTTGCTTAATGGAAGTTTCGAATGGAGCTCTTTATGGATAGTGAGTCCATTAATTTGTGGGACACTATCTACAAAGAGTGGAAGGCACCAACCAAGGAAATGGAAGGTGTAGAGGAAGAAATTTCTCGGGATGATTGGTCAAATGCTCAAAAGAAGGAAAATGGAAGAAACAAAAAAGCAATGGCAATTCTCCTTGCCGTTATTTCTCAAGAAGATAATCTCAAAGTGTTGCATTGTAAAAGTGCTCATGGCATTTGGAAAACCTTGGAGAATTACTATGAAGGAACCAAACAAGTGAAGTCCAAGAGAATCCAATTGCTCATGTCCGAATATGACCTTTTCAAGATGAAATCCTTTGAGTCTATTACCGACATGACCACCAACTCCTTGCTATCATCAACAACGTAAGAAAGGTTAGGAAGCAACTTAAGCTTGAAAATATTAAAAACAAAATTTTGAGAAGTCTTCCCATCAAGGAGTACAGGTCAAGAGTTGCCACTATTGAGCAAGCTAATGATGATTTAAGTAAAATGTCCACCGATGTGCTCATTGGAAAGCTTCTCACACATGAGATGGCTTTGGCAAAAGACAAGGAGATAGAGCTTCAAAAGGAGAAGAAGGATTTAGCTTTCAAATTTCAAAGTATTATGAAGATGAAAGCTCTAGCCAAGAGGAAAGGAGTGAAGAAGATAATGATGAAGAGATTGCCAACCTTATGAGAAGATTAAAGCTTAAGGAAAAGAAAAGGTATGACAATAACTTCAATCAATCCTCCAAGTACTCAACACATAAAAGGAGTTCATACATGAAGCAAGGAAGGCATGAGTCTTCAAATGATGAAAGCTCCTCAAGTGAAGGAGAAATAATCACCTCTTGCTTCATGGCTCAACAAGAGGACTCCTATGAGGTATGTTCTACATCTAAATCTTTTGATAACATGCATGATGATGATGATGATATTTTAATAGAAGTTAATGAACCTTGAAATTGAGAAATTTAAAATGAAAAGTATTTTTCATAAAAACAAGTATTTGGATTTGAAAAATGATTTTGATGATCTACAAAAAGTTGTTTTAGAGCTTAAAACATCTAATAAATCTCTTAGGAAATCATTGGATGATCTTTCATCAAAACCTTCAACATCTTCTTTGCTTAAAGAAAATAATATTTTAAAAAATGAGGTTGAAGAGCTTAGAAACTCAATTTCAAAATTTCACAAGGGAAAGGAAAATTTGGATACACTTATTGTATATCAAAGACCTCCTCTAGTGAGACATGGTTTAGGCTTTAATGGAGCTTCAACATCATCATCTTCACTTAGCTCAATATTTGTTAAGGCTAGCACGCCACAAACCTCAATCATTGAGGTAATTGGCTTTAAAGTCAAAGGCAAGGCACACACCAAAGCCACTATTCAAAAGAAGAGTAGTAAAAGCTCACATGGTCCAAGAGGGAAACCTCAAAAGACCAACCATACTTTTTTGTACAAAAGGCATGCACCTAAGATTTCACACACTAAAAAATATTGTGCTTGCTCACATTCACATTCACATTCTTTTCATGTTGTGAAACCCAAACCCCATGCAAAGTGATAAGAAACATTTAAATCCAAGCAATGCCACTATTGTATAAGATTTAGGCACATAAACAAGCATTGTTTTATACGGAAGGCTCATTGGGAATCTTCTAGAGCTAACCCCTATGGACCCAAATTTAAATGGGTATAAAAAATTGTTTGATTCTTTTATAGGTTGCCCATAAGTGGTCAAAGGCACATGCTCAACATAATGTCTTCTCTCAAGTGATCAACCCCATTGACCTCAAACTTGACATAAAGTAAGTGGGAGCTATTTAAAGAAGAGATCACAAGAGAAGAATTGAATCTCTATAAAAAGGTGCCTCAAGATCATGGAACGGTCCTATATCGATAAGCATTCTCTAAACTCATATTTTATGCTTTAAAATAATATACTTATTTTGATGTTTTTGCTATGTGTTTATGCGACCAATAATTGGTGTCATTTGTTAGCAATTGATATCATTTGTTGTTTTTCATATCCTTGTTAAAGGACCGTTTTATGTAGCATAATCTTTTGGTATCATGTTGTTTAAAATTTTTAATATTCTTTCTTATCTTCTCTCTTTATGCCTTATGTAATTGATCTTATGCTATACTTGCTTATATTCTTTTTGATCTTGACAAAGGAGGAGAAATTTAAGAAAACATAAACAAAATGTATGAACATAAAGGGGGAGAGATCAAAATGTAGGAAAATAAAGGGGGAGAGATATTTGGAACATGATAGATTGACTTGAAACTTGATATAATTGTTTTTGAACATGTTAATTTCATTTTTGGATGCTCAATTTTATTATTTTGCTTAGTTTGATTGTCAAAATAAAAAAGGGGGAGATTGTTGACCTTAGGGTGATTTATCTCTATTTTGATCTTGACAATCAAATTAAATGTTACTAATGTCTTCATCTAATATTGTTTTGATAGTGTACAAAATTTCAAGTCAATTAGATTTGATTTGCTTAGTAAACAAATCAGTCAAAAATTGAAGGACAGTTTCCCCCTCGGGACATGCAGTTTCCCCCTTGGGAAAAATATGTCCCACTTGGGAAAAGGTTCCCCCTCGGGACAAAAAGTTTCCCCCTCAAGAAGTGCTCGATTTCAGCATTTCAAAAGTTCCAGAAAGTTGTCTCGACAGGAAAATACAGTTTCCCAACCGGAAAACATATTTTTCCGATCGGAAAATTTGACTGAGACTAGCCGTTGAAGAAAAAGACAAATCCAAGACTGCCACATGTAAGGCTCTAACAAATATATGAATTTTCTGACCGGAAAGCATGGTTTCCCGACCGGGAAACATGGTTTCCCGACGGGGAAACTGTCTCTGTCAGATAACTTTTAGTCAATCTTTTTTTGAACGTTAGAAATAGTTTTGGCACCATATGTAACGACTAATTGGAAGGTAAACACTATAAATAGACCTCCAAAAGGCCTTAGAAGATAATAGCTTGATTTTAAGTGTGTCAAAACTCTTACAATTATAATTCTCATCTCTTTTGTAAGAAAGGTTGAAGTGTTAACCTTAAACACTTGGGTGTAGGTTGTAAGAGTGATCCTAGTGAGAAAAACTCTTGTTTGGGTTATGTGTGAGCTTGTTCAAAATACAAGGAATTGGTTATTGTGTGAGCCATTAAAACAAAAGGGATTTGGGTTCGGTGTGAGCCTTGAGAAAATACTAAGTTGCGAGCTAGTTAGGAAACTCTCTTGTAATCTCAAGTTGAGATAGTAGAACTCTCAATTACGGTTGGGGAGAGGACTAGGGTTTGTTAACACTAAACATCTATAAATCCTTGTGTGCAATCTTCTCTTTCTGCTTTACTTTCTATGTTTTATTTGCACATTGCTCAAACACTCAAAGAAATCTATTAAGCCAAAAATTTCTATTTGCCACCAATTCAACCTCACTTCTTGGTGCTCCATATTTCCAACATATAGTAATATCAAAATAAACCAGTTAATTCTTAAAGAGTTAAGAGTACCGAACAATGACGCCTAATAATAACTACATAGGTAGTGATCGATGTTAATAGTTATTATATTGGTCATAATATATGAGTCTTTTATGATTCAAAATCTTTTGACTTAAGTTGTCAAGACTATCTTTTCATGGGTAGCTGTAGAGCTACTCTTTCCTTGTATTGGGCTATCCACGCTTGGTAATTTGGCTAGTAGTCACCACAGTTAGTCATTGATTGAGACATGAAATTACCAACAGTAGAACTTATTACCCTGCAACATCAGGGCAATATCTTGATGAAGTTGATATTTTAGTTATAATAAAATAAATTCTCAGCCAAAAGAAATATGATTTCTTTGATATGATATCAATATTATTAGTTAGACTAATAACGATAAATCTTATTTTAATAATAAATTCTCATTCATTAATATATTTATTAATAGAGTTTGACATATTGTAACCATAATCAATATCGAGATCATAATAAGAGGACTTAATATTATGATGTAGATATCAAATTAATATTTGATATTTTATCGGTAATTAAAAGGAGAATTATAGAAGGATACTTAATGTGTCCGAGTTTACAAGAAATTTAGAAATAGTGTCCGATATAATATTAAAGAGTTAATATTATATTTCCATTTTAATAAAATAATTGACATTATAAGTCACACCCAAATTAAATTATTTGGCTAGTCAATATTTATGATGTGGAGATTAATTTAATTGAGAATTAAATTAAAAATAATTACTTATATTATTTGAGTTAAAATTAATATTGATTAATTTTAACTATTTCTCCTATATAATTTTAATTAAAATTATTATAATTTAAATAAGTTGTTAACGAAATTCATCACAATGGTATATTAAAGTAATTATCATAATTAATGTGGCATTATTTCTTCCACTTTACATTTACTTCTTCCACTATCCTTCTTTCATAACTTTGCCATCATACAATGAAATGTGCTACCTTACATTAAATATTTAATGTTTGTTGTCAACTTGCCTTGCAATGTATTTAGCCACCTTGCCAAGCCAATAATAATAATAATAAATCTTGTAATTGAAATTAATGCATTTTTGGCTTCTTGTTTATCATATAGATAAAAACAAACTCAAAGAAAGAAAAAGAAAGAAGAAAGGAAAAGAAAGAAAGAAAAGGAAAAAAAAAACAAAAAAATCTTCTTGTTCTTGAGAAGAAAAATGCAGGAAGAGAGTATCAAAAGGAGAATTTTTAGTGATCATTCATCAAATACAACTAAAACTTTTGGTATTTTTGCTTGATTTGTATATTTGGTGAACTCAGTTCTAAAAGATTTGTTCTGACCTTTTATTTTTTCATTTTATTCTAAAAATTATGAAATGATTTTGGCAAATAAATTTTATCTATAAAGATTACAAAATATGATTTGTAAAAGTTATGGATAAATACTCAAGATTAGCATGCAAAGTGTATTGTATATCACACAATATTTTATTGCATGTTTTGGTTAAATTACAAATTCTTGAAATATCTAATTTTGACAGATACTTAAAACTTCCCTTAATAAAAAAATGCTTCTAACAATTGGTATCAAAACCTTCTCATGATTCTTTGAGCAAAATGACTCTCATTTATGTTAGTAGGCTCGATTTGGTTATGAATAATATTTTTTTGTTATTTTATATATGATCTATATGTTATGTTACATGTTGATATTACATGATATTTTTTTTCCTCTTTTTATTTTGAGTTTTCAAAGGTGTAATGGTTTATATTATTTTCATATATAAACCATAATTAATTTTTACTATTATATTGAATCCCTTAGTATATCAAGAAGATAAAATGTAACTATTTTCCTTTGGAGTTAAGAGGCCCAAAATTTTGAGGAGGAGAAATAAGAAAGATTTTTCAAGATAGAGTTTAATTTGTATTTTCTATTTTTAGAGTGATAATTTTTCTAGCAATTGCAATAGAATTATAAACTGCATGATTAATTTCTTTTATTGTATATGATATGATTATGTGTGGTAAATGATTGAATGATGTAATCTTTAAATGTTAATTTTAGATTAAAATATAAAAAAATATATATAATAATTTAAATGAGATTTAAATTATATATAAATTTTTATATGGTTGTTTTTCCAAGTTATTGAAAAAATTCAACTTTTATGCATAAAATTCATTTTTGGATGTACTGAGTATAAAAGTATACTCACAAATTAATTTAAACATTATATAATATGATTATATAATGAGCTCACATTTGTTTATGAAACATAAAATGTATATTAAAGATGAGTAATATGCATTTTATTCAATCTAATATCATATATATGTTTAAAGATCCATAACCATCTAAGTACAGATATAATTACTTTTAATTGTCATATGAGATATGACATAAAAAAGACTAATATACAGACATTAACCTTAAAATTGAATTATATAATAATTCAAAAATAAATTCATTATTTTATGGATGCTAATAGATTTTTAATCCAGTTAATGTACAAAGTGAAACTTTAAAATTAGAATAAAAACCAAATAATATTATCAAATATAATAAATCTAATAAAAATGTAAGATATCTACATTGAGCCTTTTCATGGGAGAATTAGTATGCAAGTTGTTGCTATGGCACAAATAATAAGGCGAGATGTGGGTATTTTTTTGATTTTACCATATTGTAGAATTCAATGACTTGGCAAATCAACATTTTAAATTTCATACATAATTTGACATAATATTGTACATATCTTAATACTTCAATACTAAGTTTAAGTATTTTTAATTATTACTTTATGATTAATCACACATTTTATTTCAATTACACTATATATTTATACAACACATATATTCATCCAAAATATAAATGATATACTCTCATGCTCATGTGAAAGGCAAGGTGAGAGAGAAGTAAGGATCAGTTAATGACATTTGGTCCATGACTTTTGATCTGTACTTCAAAATAAACTACTACATTTTCTATGTAAAAATAATGCAATTTGGTGAGTTATATCTTAGTAAAAATAACTATCAAATGTTTTATGTAGTATCAAGCAATACACAATAATATATAATAATAGCAATTATAATCTTCACGTATTTAGTATTAGATTCCACTAATCAATTTCATATAAATATAAATAATATTAAATCATACAAACAATGTCATTTGTTTATTCTTATGCTTTGCTATTTTTTTTTTTTTTTTGTGATAAGACTAAATGGACATTGCTTAGGTTTCTATGTGAATATTTGTGATTGCTAGTTAGCTTGATCATTTGTATAATTTGCATATCTGTTAGGCCACATATATTTTTCTTTTGTATTTGAACTGTAACACCCTTTATCCTTCCATATACACCATCGTATATCAGACTGATAAATAGTGTTACGGTTTACAAAACTAAATACCAAAACATTTGTAAATAATATAAAATACTATAATATTTTTCTTTTAAGGAGAATAAAATATAAAACAAGAATATATGCAATATAATTCTAAACTCACTCTCTGTCTATATTCCCTTGTATATGAGTATTTAAATTTTTTTTAGAACACTAATACCATAATAATAAAATACAAAAAAAAAGGTCAATCTGCTCAGAATAGCTACCACTACTGCTTGGCTCCATATTATGGAGTCCACTATCAGTAACTTTATATCTACAATACTTGTCGCTTTATCTTCACTTTAAACCTGTGCGAGAGAAAAACAAACTCTCGCATTGAGTTATACAACTCAGTGGTATAGAATTTATAATAGCAGTCATTTATAGAAAATATCAAATATAAAATATTTCTTCAATATCATAAACTCATAAAAATCTCTTGTCATACCCATATATTAAATTATCACAGACTAATCACAGAGAAATGAGGGGTATATATCATTTTATGATCCTAGGAAACCCACCGAATCAGAGAAATAATATGAATAAATTATATCACACGGTTCCAGAAAACCCACTGTACCGAATATATGTATCATACGACCACAGAAAACTCATCGGGCCGTAGAGTATAATACATGGCCACAGGAAACCCACTGGGCCAATAACTCTATTGACATGTCAATAACTCCTTAGACCGTATTGTCTATGCTAATATATGAATTTAAATATCAAATTCTTGTCAAATATGTATTTCTATAATATTTCAAACTATTTTATCATTTAAGTAAATAAGACAAAAAAATATTTTTTTTGTGTTAATATTTGTTATAAATAATTATTTTTCAATTTTATATTTATCATATAAACTTATTTAAATTAAAATTTCATTAAAATCATATTTTAAACATTTAATGGCTAAAATTATAAATTACTGTATAGATCTCAATTTTTACGTGCCGATATCTGCCGGCTCTTTTCTCCGGTCTGCCTTTGGCGCCAGTCTCGTAATTGCGCCTGAACAACAATACTTTCTGATTAACTACAAAGCTATTTTTAATATATTTTCTATTGAAAATAAAACTCCCAGCTACTTCCCGCTCTCTCATATATATATCAAAATCTCATATCGATATTATATTTTCTCGTTACACGTGTTTGATGCATAATTCAAAATTTCGGTCACCCAATACGCTTTCAGGCGTGACCAAAAATTTTTCCAATATATTTTTTTTAATCTTTGTAAATATTTCATTTTCCTTATTTTTCATCCTCCAAACTATTTTTTCTCCTTTTACTTTCATTTTTCCTTTTTCTCCAAAAATCTATTTTTCTACTAAAAAATTCCTATTAATTCAATAAATGCTTTAAAAATTCCAAATAAATTCCTATGATCTCTTTAGCTTATTTTCTTATATTTTCCATCACCAATTTCACCAAAATAATATTCAATAATTTCCAACAAATTTTTCAATAATTAGGCCTAAAATCCAAAAATTCACCAAAAATATTTCATTCATTCGAAAAATTATCTTCTACTTCCAAACACTTCATTTAACTCCATTTTCATCATTTTATAGCACAAATTCTTCAAAATAAATTTTCAAAAATTCGGCCATAATTATGGAAAATTTCTAATAATTCCACAAAAGTTCATAAAAATTATTTTCATCAATTTTTCACCATATCTATCTTCCTCAAGTCTCATTCTATTCATTGTCTATTTTTATTTAATTTTTTCATAATTTTCCTACAAAACCTCAATTCCTCCTTTTCACAAATTCAACATCAAACACACCACCAAACTAAAATTTATTCACAACAATCATCCAAACCAACTTAAATCAATAAAAATTTGAAAAAATAGTGAAGAAAATCTCACCTCAAATATTCTTGGAATTTTTAACCAATATTTGATTTTCCTCCAAAAATATTTTTTTCACTACTACTTAATTCTTTATACCTCCTTAGGTTTGGATTATGGTAATTTGTGAGAGAACATTGAAAGAAATTAAAGGAAATGGTATGTTGGTCGTGCAAAGGAAGAAGGAGAAGAAGATGATGAGGTTTTTACTTTTTTGGATGAATTGTTGATTTTTTTGGCTTTTTTTTTTACTTTATATAGATGATTGGAGCTTAATTAATCTTAATTGAGCTTAATTCTTACTCCTATTGGTTAATTAAAATTAAACAAAAAGATATTTTGGATTTTATCCGAAATAAACTTTGACTTTTGACTTTTTCCACCAACTTTCCAAACTTTTTAATTTAGTACTTGAGCAAGTTTATTTTCTTAAATTTCATTTATCAAATGACCTTGTCTCCTCAAATTGAACATACCAATATTCTCAGAAAAATTTTCTTTTCGGAATGGTCTTTCCGATTTTGCAAAACGACCACTAGTGTGAAAATTTCATTTTTGCGGTTTAGTCTTTTTTTCTAAATCATGCCCGTAAAAATTCATCTGAAATCTGATTTCTAAATTATCAGTTTTTAAATCTTAGAATTCAATTGTGATCACCTTGGCATTATTGCAATAGTAAACGCATATCTCTAACTTTCAATCGGAATATCGGACTGTAAATCTACACCAAGAACATTATTTATGCATATCGGAGCCCTTAACCTCAAAATTTCTCCATATAACTTCACCTATGGCCTTAAAATATTATTCTCCCCATTTTGGTATGCTTAACTTAAATTTTTACTGCTGGACGAAAACCCTGTATTCCCAGCCTAGTCCGTTACCTTGATTTACGTGTATGATACGAAATTGTAACGTTTCATCAAATCAACTTGATATTCATATTAAGTATCATATTAAATTATATTATTCATGCTCATATGTCCGTATTTAGACTCTGGTCGGTACGCTTCCGTACTGCGGTATAAATGACAACAATACGCGTATACGGTTAGGGTTTATATCACGAAGGTGATATGAATATTTGATTGGGTCATAGACTTTTTCTTTTGCTTTATAATGTCATTTAACTAGTCACAACGTCTTTTAAGTCCATATGCATATGCATTTGCAACAACCATTGTACGACCATTGCATTTGTATTAACATTTGTATATTTCAATATTCATCTCTCATTTAACACAATTTTGTCACAAATATGTCCACTAGTAGACAAATAAATTTAACATAGTTATGGCATAAATATGTCCACAGTTATTTATCATCTCATTTTAAAGAACAAATCATGATAATCATACAATACACACAATCACAAGTCATTTCATAATTCACATGGCAATTAACACATTTGTGTACTAAAGAAATCATTTGATAGTTAAACTTACCTCTTATTTAATATTTGATCTTTAATTTATTCTTTATTTCCTCTTTATTCTTTATTTGTTTTGATCATTGGAAGTATAATTGATTAATTATTAGGTAAATAAACTTACTATAACTGAACATGCATAAAATAATTAGGTTTTTCCTATATGGCAGTGTGACCTTACAAATTGTTAAGCCTATAACTTTTTCTATACTTGTTTAATTTATATAATTCTTATTTCTAATTAAATCTAACATGTAATTTTTTTTAACATATTATAAGTTTTGGAGTATTGTATAATTTTTTGTGTTATTTCAAAATGTGTTATGTGTTTTGCCCATATGCAGTTTTAAGACATCAATTTGAAAAATTCATAACTTTCAACGTACTGGTTATGTTATAATGAAAATTTTAAATAAGTTAGATAAACCAAAATGCAACATTTTTTTTTTTTTTATGTTTATAACTTTCACTAGTTCTACTTCTAGAGAACTCAAATAATAGGAAACATATGATTGGGCCAGAATATGGTGACAACCAAATCAATCTTATTTTCTAAGATCATAACTCACAAAATGAATAATATATTAAGATGAAATTTGTACCAATATGTAGCTAAGACATAATCCTAAAATTTTATGAATATTTACCCAGGTTGGACTATAAAGAGCTCAAAATTTGCCATAAAGTGGCTAGACCTGCATAAGGTATTAAAAGATAGCTCTAGCAAGGAACAATCTTAATTTCTTTTTATCATAACTCAACATCCACTAGGAATATAATTATGAAATTCAACATACAACTAGATAACTCATAGGATACAACTTTCATATTTTGAGTTACTTAAAAAACGGCCTCTATCATATTGAAAATAAACCAAAACTGTAGGTGATTTAGCTAGGGGTCTTACCTGCACCAGTCTAAGTCATATGCTAATATCTTTTCACACACATAAAATCTTATAAAAATATTTATATAACCATAAGATATAAAACTATAAGTTTGGTGTTTGGTATTTGGAACTTCTTCAAATTCGGACTCTAAGGGTATTGAAATTGAGTGCCAAAATACTGCCTATTACAAACTCTAATCAGTCATAATGAACACTAAAACAAAGTGAGATGATAGCTTATCAATATCCAACCTTGATAAGGCTTAATTTCAAGTGAAACTATTGATTAGAAACAAGAAAATCAAGGAGTGGAGCTACTGTGGTTTAAGTAAAGGAGTGAATGGATTTTTAAAGGAAAATAGGATAGATTTCCTCTTAATTGATATGGCAACTGCCCTTCAATTTTATCCTTTTCTTTTATTTTTATTATTATTATTATTATTATTATTATTATTATTATTATTATTATTTCTTCTACCTATATACATGTATGTAGTCAATACTAAAAATACAATCTAATCAAGTAGTTCAATTTAATTAATTTAACTATGTCATTATTTATTTATTAATTTATTTTCCATTTAATTATTTTATTCAATTTTTATTTCTAATGTCTTCTCGTCCTTATTTAGATTATAAAAAAAATATGTGCGACTCAATACCATGACAAATAAACTAACATGGAGTAACTGTATCTCATAAATATGTTCAAGCCAAAATGCATATGATATGCATATGTTTCATGTAAATTATATGCAATATGAACATATCCAAATGAAATGCATGTAATAATGCATGTGGAAAAGGTCGAGGACGTTACAGTTGTATATTAATAATAAGGTCAAATAATGTATTTAACTTGTAGAATGGATGAGCATCTAGTGTTGCAAAAATGTCATTTTGTGAAACTGAGTGGTACTAGATTGAGTCCATTTGTTTTACTGATCTTATAGATATGATTCATTTAATATGTTAGTCTAAGAATGCCATTTTGTAAAGCTGAGAGTTAGTGTATTAGGAGCTGATTAAAAAAAATATTGGATTTACAATTGTTGTATTTGACAATAATATGTTAATATTCCAAGAAAGCCACTATAGGAAGCTGATGAATATTAATTAGAGTATTATTAAAGATTCAATTTACCTACAAGAAGTTCATTCCAACGGAACTTCCGTTTCCTATAAGGAAAGTGTAGGATGTGCCACATTAGTGGGAGAAACTATTATGATTATGTGTCCAAATTATTTTGGTTAATTGGTTTTACCATTAATATATAATTAAACTGATATATTTTATTCTTTTTGTAGTTATTTTTCTCTAATAATATAGCTACACTATCACCACTCCACTCACTTTTAAACTGTAATAGGCTCACCAAGCCTAATTATGTGAACTGGTTAAGGAAACTTAAGCTGGTGCTTCTCCAATAGCGCTTGTAGGATGTTGCTAGTAAGCCAAAACCAACAGCGCCTATTGATGATACTAGTGAGACTAAAAAATAACATTACAAGGTTGGGTTGATAAGAACACTCAAGCAAAGTGTTATATACTTGCTTCTATGGAAAATAAGCTACAAGATCAATATGAAAAGATAGAAGCTTATGATGACATTTTAGAGCTAGTGAAGGAAATTTATGGCGAGGCTAGTAGGACTACTCGCTTTAACTATTCCAAATGAAAATAAATGAGGGCTAGGATGTTAGTGAGATGATAAGGCTTATGTATTACTTTGAAGATCTCAATTTCAGTATGGATGTAGAGCTTAAGATAAACAGTATCCTAGCATCACTTCCACGTTCTTATGGAAGTTTCTTTTCTAACTTCTATTTAAACAAAGTGGAGTGCACTTTGCAAGAGTTGCAACAAGATTTGGTTTATCACCAAAATATTGTGGTTAATCCCCAAAAGAAAGAGACATAAGTTTAGTGGCAACTTCTTTTTTCTCACCTAAAGATGAGGAAGAAGAAAAAGATCACTAAGAAAAAGAGTTCCACTCCCTCTTCTTTGCATTACAAAAAAGGTAAGAGGAAGGCAAAAGCTCCAGCTTTGGGCCGGCTTAAACCAAAGGCTGATAAAAGAACTGTTTCCATTGTCAGGAAAATGGTCATTAGAAGAGAAATTGTCCGATTTATCTAAGTAATCTAGAGAAGACTAAAGGCAAAAGGATTGTAGGTCCTTCAAGTATTCTCATCCTTTGAATTTAAATATTGATTTAAATTATGATCATTATTTTAATTCATCATATGTTTGGGTCTTAGATACAGGAGCAACATCTCATATTTGTTTCTTTATGCATAATCTAAGGAATAGAAAGTTGCTATATGATGGGGAGATAAAGTTCACCCTTGGTAATGGAGTAAAAGTTGCAATTGAACAAGTGGGAGATACCTCCATTTTATTAAATCATCATATAATCTTATTATCAGATGTTTTGTATATTCCTAATGCCTATAAGAATATTATTTCTATATTCGCTTTGACAAATAATAATTATGAATTCTTATTTTCCAAAGATATATGTTACATTTATTTTAATGATAACCTTATTGGTGTTGGAACTAAACATCATGACTTATATTATTTATATTGTGATAAGCCTAATAAAATAAATAATAAAGAATTATTATTAAGCAACATAAATGACAATTTTAATCAAACTAAGTATGATGATTCAAGTATGACACATGCATGGCACTTAAGACTTGGCCATATTCCAATGCAAGGATCCATAAGTTGATCAACATGGAAATTCTAAAAGGTTTAGATTCTTAATCTGTTGATTCTGTTTGTGAGTATGTCTGCAAGGGAAAATGAATAGAGCTTGATTTACTGGTCAAATGATATGTGCTGAGAACCTTATTGAATTAATTCATATTGATATTTGTGGACCATTTAGGGAAATAGCTCGAGGAGATTATTGATTCTTCCTTACCTTTATAGATGATAAGTCTAGATATGGGTATTTGTATTTATTGAAATACGAATATGAAGTCTTTGAAAAGTTCAAGAATATAAGGCCAAAGTAAAAAAAAAAAGGAAAAAATATTAAAGCACTTCGATCGGATCGAAGTGATAAATACTCAAGTATCGATTTTAACGATTACCTCAAAGAAAATGGAATTGTCATACAATTTACTCCACCTATCACACCTCAACTAAATGGTGTGAGTAAAAGGAGAAATTGTAATATATTAGATATGGTATGTAGTATGATGAGTTATAGTTACTTGCCTATCATGAAAACAACGTTATACAATCTTAATAGAGTTCCTTCTAAATATGTGGATACCACTCCATATGAGATTTGGACCGGTAAAACTCATGTATTATCTCATTACAAGACATGGGGTTGTCCCGTCTATATTAAAAGGCAAAGCACATATAAATTAGAGGAATGGTCAACTAAAGGCCGATTTGTTAGATATGCTGCTATTAGAAATAATTTGGAATATTATATCTATCTACTTGAAAAACAAATTGTTGTTGTGAGTAGAGATATCATTTTTCTTAAGAAGGAATTTCTTAAAGAAAGAGGCAAAAGCAAACATATTGTTTTGGATGAAGAGTCATTTGGAAAACAAATCAGAGTAGCTAAGCCAATGGAGATTGATAAGCCAATTGAGCCTAACATGATAAAGGATATCACTTTAGCTCCCAGGAGGTCTGAAAGAGCTTCACACCCTCCTAGATGGTATGGATTTACTATTGAACATGACCAAGAGTTGTTCATATTTGGTAATAATGATCAACTTGAAGATATTGTCACTTATGAGGAGGCAATTATTGACATCAATGCTCTTAAGTGGCAAAAAGCAATACAAACTGAGATAAATTCCATGTACCAAAATCAAGTTTAGGAACTTGTAGACCCACCTGAAGAAATAGTTTCAATAAGTTGTAAATGAGTTTATAAACGCAAACTAGATTCTGAAGAGAATGTTGATACTTATAAAGCTAGGCCTGTAGTAAAGGAGCATCGCCAATGAGAAGAGATTGATTATGAAAAAACTTTCTCTCCCGTAGCCATGCTTAAAAGTATTCGAATACTCTTAGTCATTGCAGCACACTATGATTATGAGATATGATAGATGGATGTCAAAATTGCATTTCTCAATAGATTTCTTGAAAAAGAAATATATATGGAACAACCTAAAGGATTTGATGCTGAAGATATATCCAAAGTGTGCAAGCTTAAGTGATCTATTTATGGTCTTAAGCAAGCTTTAAGGAGCTGGAATAGGCGTTTTGATGAAGCCATAAAAAGTTATGACTTTATTCAAAATCCTAATGAGTCGTGTGTGTATAAGAAAGTTAGTGGGAGCAAGATTGCTTTCATAATCTTGTATGTTGATAATATTCTAATCATGGGTATTGATATTGGTTTTTTAACTAATATAAAAGTCTGCTTATCATCCTCCTTCTCCATAAAATACTTATGAGAAGCAGCCTACATTCTTAGTATTAAGCTGCATAGAGATAGAGCTAACATAATGTTAGAGCTATCTAAAGCCCTCTATTTAGAAAAGATCCTAAAAAGGTTTAGGATGTAAAATTCCAAAAGAAAATTAATACCGATATGGCATGAAGTGGATCTTTCTAAAATGGCTAGCATACCGTATGCTTTAGCCATAGGTAGTCTAATGTATGCTATTTTGTGTACTAGACCAGATATAGCCTTAGATGTTAGCTTGACTAGTAGGTATCAGTTTGATTCAGGTGAAAGACACTGGATAGTAGTCAAGGCAATCTTTAAGTACTTGAGAAGGACTAAAGATTCGTTCTTAGTTTATGGAAGAGATGATCTAAGTATGGTTGGATACACAGATTTTGATTTTCAATCATACAATGATGAATTAAGGCATGTGTTCACTTTGAATGGTGCAACGATAGTATGGAAAAGTTCCAAGCAAATGACCATTGCTGATTCTATGATAAAGGCTAAATACATAGTAGCCTCAGATGCTACCAAATAAGCCGTATGGTTGAAGAACTTTTTAATAGATTTAGATGTGGTTCAATTTATTTGTAGTCTCATTCCTTTGTATTGTGACAACAATAGGGAACTAGCACAGTCTAAGAAACTAAGGTCTCATAAAAACTTCAAACATGTGCTTCAGTGTTATCACTTAATTAGAGAAATAGTTGGGCGATGTGATATATTGGTGTAGAAAGTTCCATCAGCTGACAATGCAGTTGATCAATTCATGAAACTTATGACACAAACACATTTAGATCACCATCTTTAGAAGATAGGCTATGATATTGTAGCGAATGGCAATAGTGCAAGTGAGAGTTTATTATTAGTGGTGTGTATGCCCTAATGCATTCACTATTTTTTATATATTATATAATGTATTATAATGGACACATGTATATTTCACATTCATAATAAATAAAATATTCAAGTTGTTTAAATTATGAATGTCGTAGTTACATTATACTATGAAATATATAATTCATTGATTATCCATAGAGAATTTATTTTCAATTTATTGATAATAATGAGATAAATAATAAAGATAATCTTAAAAATGTTCATAACCGGGAAAGAATAGTGAATTGGATATTCATTAAATCTCTAGGTTATCACATGATTTATTTTGAGGAAGAATCTCATCATCCATGATATAGTGATATAGCAAATGGCAATAGTGCAAGTGAGAGTTTATTATTAGTGGTGTGTATACGCTAATGCATTCACTAATTTTTATATATTATATAATATATCATAATGGACACATATATATTTCACATTCATAATAAATAAAATATTTAAATTGTTTAAATTATGAATGTAGTAGTTAATTATACTATGAAATATACAACCCATTGATTATCCATAGAGAATTTATTATCAATTTGTGGATAATAAAGAGATAAATATTTCTGGTAAAAAATAATCTTAAAATATTCATAACTGAAAAAGGACAGTGAATTGGGTATTCATTGAGTATCTAGATTATCACATGGTTTATTTTGAGGAGGAATTTCATTCTCTATGATATAGTGATATCCGGAAAAACCAATGGGTTTTCAAAGAGCTAAGGATACCAAATAGTGACGCCTGATAATAACTGCACAGGTAGTATTCGATGTCAACAATTATTATCTTGGTCACAATATATGAGTTTTTTGTGACTCAAAGTTCTTTAACTTGAGATGTCACGACTATCCTTTCATAGATGACTATGTAGGTGCTCTTGCTTTGTATTAAGCTATCAACGCTTGATAATCCGGTTCGTAGTTACCACAATAGTCATGGAGCGAGACATGAGATTATCAATAGTAAAATTTATTACCCTACAACATCATGGCAAGATCCTAATGTAGTTGATATTTTGGTTAAGATAAAATAAATTCCTGACTAGGAGAAATATGACTTATTTGACATGAAATCAATATTATTACTTAGACTAATAATAATAAGTCTTATTTTAATAGAATACAAATTATCATTCATTAATATATTGACTAATAGGGTTTGATATGATGTGACCCTAATCAATATCAAGATTATAACAAGAGGACTAATATTGGTAATTAAAAAGAGAATTCCATAAGGATACTTAATGTATCCAGGTATACAAGGAATTCAGAAATAGTATCTTATATAATATTAAAGACTTAATATTATATTTTCATTCTAATAAAATGGTTGACCTCATAAATCATACCCAAATTAAATTATTTGGCTAGTTAATATTTATGATGTGAGGAATAATTTAATTGAAAATTAAATTAGAAATGATCACTTATATTATTTGAGTTAAAATTAATATTGATTATTTTTACTATTTCTCCTTTATAATTTTAATTAAAGTGTTAATTAAAATTATCATAATTTAATTAAGTTGTTAATTAAATTCATCATAATGGTATAATAAAGTAATTATCATGATTAATGTGACATTGTTTCTTCCACCTTACCTTTACTTCTTCCACCATCCTTCTCCATAACTTTGCCACCATGCAATGAAATGTGCCACCTTGCATTAAATGTTTAATGCTTGTTGTCATCTTACCTTGCAATGTATTTAGCTACCTTGTCAAGCCAATTATAATAATACACCTTGTAATTGCAATTAATGCATTTTTTGCCTCTTGCTTATCATATAGATAGAAACAAACTCAAAGAAAGAAAGAAAAAAAAAAAAGAAGAGACAAAAACGTGAGAGAAAAGAAAAAGGAAGGAAGAAGAAAGAAAAAGAAAGATGAAAGAAAAAGAAAGAAAAATGAGGAAAACAAAAAACAAAAAAATCCTCTTGTTATTGAGAAGAAAAATAGAAGAAAAGAGTATCAAAAGGAGAATTTTTGGTAATCATACATCTTGTATTAGCAAAAGAGTTTCATCAAATACTGTTAAAGATTTTAGTCTATTTGCTTGGTTTGTATATTTGGTGAACTCAATTCCAAAAGGTTTGTTCTAACATTTTATTTTTCTATTTTATTCTAAAAATCATGAAATGATTTTGACAAATAGATTTTATCCATAGATATTACAAAATATGATTTGTAAAAGTTATGGATAAATACTCAAGATTAGCATGTAAAGTGTATTTGTATGTCATACAATATTTGATTGCATATTTCAGTTAAATTAAAAATTTTTGGAATATCTAATTTTGACCGAAATCTATAGCTCCTCTAAATAAAAAAAATGCTTGCAACAAGCTGCAAATTAGAATACTTACCAAACATCTATCTAACAACTATTTATTATGAAACAACTGAACCAAATATCCCTAATATAAATAAATACTATAATTAAGTATAATTATTATGCATCGGTGCTCTGATAAAAATAATAGTATCTCCACCAGTAAATACATAGTTTGTTTCATTTTGCTTATTTATACAACTACAAGCAATGTTTTCTATTCTTTTATTTTTTTTAATTGAAATATTATGGCATTGTTTGGTACTATATTTTTGTTTGACTATAAAAATAATATAGTTTGACCAATATTATGATACTATTTGATAAATATTTTATTATAGATTATATTCTAGTTTGACTAGAATTTAAACTATTTTGACCAATAATTTTTGTTTGATAAAATATATTTTTTGGATATAATTAAGATTGATCTTTGCAATGTAGTTAAGAGTTTTTTCACTACTGGAGTTATACATACAGGCTTCAACTCTAGCGTAATGATGTTACTCCCAAAAGTTTCCTAAGCAAATATTGTGTAGCCATATAGGTCAATTACAATGAACACCTTCAATTTCAATATAGTCACAAAGATCCTATCAACTTAATTATCTCTCATTGCTTCAAGGATCATATCTCCTAATCAGTATGGATTCATTAAGAACAAAAGCATCTCCTGTTGTATTGCCAATGCATTAGGAGTCAACATTTTAGATAAAAAATGTTTTTAAAGAAATATGGCCCTTAAAATTGAAATAAAAAAGGCTTTTGATACTTTGGATTGAAATTTTATCCTTCATATATTAGAAGCCTTTAGTTTTTCTTTGTGTTTCAGGTATTGGATTTTAGAAATTTTTTCCTTAACAAGGTTATCAATCAGTCTTAATGGTCGTACAAAAGAATATTTCCCTTATTCTCAAGGGGTCATGTAAGGTAATCCTCTATCGCCACTCTTGTTTTACATTGTCGAAGATTTTTTAAGCATATGAATATCCAAACTAATGGAATATGGGAGCCTAGAAGCAATGAATTATTCTCGTGGAGTGCTGGTCCCTACACATTTTCTTTATGCGGATGATATCTTGATTTTTCTAAATGCAAGTCTCAAAAATATCAAGAAGTTGGGATTAAATCTAGTGTCATTCCTTTCAATCACTTAGGTGTTCCATTATTTCATGGTGCTCCTAAACAGAAATGGTTAAGACTAGTAGCTGACAAGCTTATTAGTAAATTTGTAGCTTGGAAGGTTCTTGTTTGTCAATGGCTAGAAGGTTAACGTTAATCAATTCAGTTTTGATGAAATCTTTCATTCACATTCATGATTTATTAATGGCCTAAATCCCTCTTGAATTATATGGAAAGGTCTATAAGAAATTTTCTTTGGACTAGTAATATAAAGAATAAAAATTTGGTAACGGTTTCATGGAAAGTTTGCTACAAATCTAATAACATGGGAAGATTAGGTATAAAAAATCTTGAGGAGAAGAATCATGTGCTGCTGGGAAAGATTTCATGGTTTTTGATTACTAAGAATCCTTCTCTTTTAACATTTTACGAAATCAGTTTTTGAATGTTGTAGGTCTATGAAGTACAGATGCGTAGAATAAGGGAGAGTCCACGTGTCGGATATACAGATATATGGACATGCATTGGATATGTATCGGACAGGCCACGTTGTGTGTCATTGACTAGATAGGTGGTCAAAGGTTGTAGACATGGTTGGGATATGGTTTCGAACACGGCTGGTGAGGACATCGAGACTATTAGTAGTGCTAAGGAAACAAAATTGGGAAAGAATAGGAAAAGAGGATTAGATTGGTTTAAATGGGTTTTAGAGGAAAGTGAGTGGAAAAATAAACAGAGGAAATGGATTAAAGAAAGAAAGAAGCAGGGGTGTCAAAATGGGTCTTGACATATGAACCCAACATACAGAACACGTAAAATTAGCAGGTTAGTGTTGAGCTTATACTCTTTTGTATCATAAACAAATCAACTTGTTTATGACACAGTTCAAATTGTGTTATATCATGGGTCAACATATGAACTCGTTACAACTCGTTTAATTTTTTCATGCCGTGTAAGGTCAATCCGACCCAATCTATTTATAACACATGTAAATTTATTGAAATATCAAGGTTAATAGTGTCATTTTACAAAAAATAATATTTAAATATCATTTTTATGCCATGTCAATCTTGTTATATCGTGTAAAAAGACATAATCGTATCGTAACTGATTGTGTCATGTTGTGTCAAATGACCTAAAAAAATATATTCATATTGGATTGTATGACCCAAATGCAACACGAAAGTTAAACGTACTATACATGCTTTGTTCGTATGACCTGTTTAATTTTCATATCGTATTCATTTCAACCCGATTAATAAATGAGTCGTGCTCATGTTAACCCTAATCGTGTTACCCTAGTGGGTTGACACAATATGAACACGACCTACCAACTCATTTTGATACCTCTAGAAAGACGAAGAAATGGAACTATCTGAATTTGGAAAGAAATAAGGGTTGGGTGTTTACAGTTGTAGAGAGATTTAAAGAAAAAGAAGTGTCTTATCTGTTAAATTGCAATTTTGATATTTTTGAGGTTGAGACAGTGGGTTGGGCTTGGACCTTGTTTTCAAGTTGCAAGTAAACTAAAATGGCCTTATTTTCAATTTGCAAGTATCAAAGGTCCAATTCAAATTTATATATGACACAATATAATTGAGCCTTTAATTTATTCAAATTGATTCATTTATATGTGCAAACTATAATTAGATTCATTTATTTAAATTTTAAGTTTACAATATATTTAAATTTCAAATTTGTTTTTTTTTATTTTTTATTATGTCGTATCTGTGTTCTAGTATTTTAGAATTTGCAATGTCCCCATATCCCGCTGTACCGTGTCTGTGCTTCTTAGATATAGGTAATCCAAATTCTTTACCTTTATCTTCTTCACTTTGAAGGTTCATTAAACAAGCTACATAGAGATAAATCTAACTATCAAATGGGTTATTGGACAACAAAACCAACTTGACTTCTAGGCCAATGAGTGGATGCAGCCTAGTTTGGCTAATTGCTTAAATTTATCAATGGAGAATCAAACATTGTTAAATGCTACAGTAGCAGATTTCATTCATAATGGTGTAAGGCATTTGCCAGATTCTATTCCAATAAATACTAGAATAAAAATTGTGCAAATCAAGCATCTCAACCAAGAGGAAGATATTTGCATATGGATGCATTCGAATGATGGAGATTATTCTGTAAAGTATATGATGATGCATCAAATGGAAAGTGGGAACCACGCCATCGACCAATTGAGCAAATTTTATTGGAAGAGTTTCTTCCTCCATTAAGAACATTACTATGCTAGTGAGCTCGTTTGGGCTACCTGCCAATGCATGATGCACTTGCAAAGAGAGGAACTCATATTGTCTCTCAATGTTGTTTGTGTAAAACCCATGCTGAAACATTACAACATCTTTTCCTAACTTGTGATTCTACATGTAAACTTTGGTGTACCACCCTCCCATATAGCATACTACTATACAAGGGAGTGCTACCTGAATATCAACTATTAACTACTTCATTATCATCCAATTATTAGACCTTTTACCAATTAATCATATCATATACCTTTTATGTAATAATCAACCATAATATCGTATAACCATCTAACTGAATCATGCATTCATATTTATTAAACATAACTGTAAATTTGAATCCAGGGCCACACACGCCCAAACTATTACAACCATACGAAATCCAATATCAAGAATAAATATTAAAAACCATAATAAACATCTATCCAAATGTATGATCATAATAAGAAATTCATGATAAATATGGAAGTTGACTCTGTATCTATAGTACTCTGACAGCTTCAACATCTCTATGTCAACTTTCTCTACGGCTCTAGACCTACGTGTAGAAAAACTCACACATTAAGCTATCAAAAGCTTAGTGGTATATATAATCATATAAATTCTTTCATACATATCAAACAAATTCATAACATGCAATTCATGGTATAATAGATTCCTTATATCAAATCACATCAATCATGTTCGTATGATAATGCCCAACAATCCTTTAGGTAAGGACAATAGCGTACCTAGAAAGCAGAAGCCATTTTCTGTATTCATGTATTAACTATAAAGTCTTTCTTATTTCGTTAGCATATATTATTGCCTAACTACTCAATACTCAGACTACCAGATACGAGTTGTGAATATAAGTGCTCTCAGAGCTATAGCCTCCCTATCCACCTAACCATGAATGTCTGAAACTGGGACTTAGTCAAGTGTGCTCTTAGAGCTGTTAAGGGTGCTATCTGAGCTGAAGCCTTCTTGCCAGAATAATAACACATGAATAAAATCTACGGTATCATAATTACCCTTAATAACATGATATCTATCATGTGGTAAATCCTAGTATGAGTATAATATTCTTATCCTATTTTCCTTTATTCATATAAACCATATCCTATGAATATAATAGCATTTCTATGATATAACATAGCAACATGAATAATTTAGCATATTATCATATCAATCATCATTTCAATATCATTTCCATAATAACTCATTCACGTAGAGTCCTCCATGTATCACCATATACATTTTCATGTATCTTATGTCATATCATAGCATGTTATTCTATGATTGTTCCTCAATATACATCATGGCATATAAGATGTATCTTCCAATATTATTATATCATATCATGCATATATCTCATTATTATGAAATCCATCTCTAATTACATAACCTTTAGCCATTTATCAGAATCTGAATTTTATAGAACATCTTCATAGGTTGTAGGTTCATCATTCTCTATGAGAAATATGTCATTCTCATCATGTATGAGAAATCCGTATCTTATAGAAACTTATTGAATCCTATAAGACCTACGATGTTCTTGTGTTTCAGGAGCTATCACTATCACTTCATCTTCTTTAGTAACAGATTCGGATTCTGCCAGTTGATGAACACCTATTTGGGCATCTTAAACTTTTTCAAATTCAATATTGCTCCTACTATCCTTTCTTAGAAGGAATTCTTTTTCTAAGAAGATAACATGCTTTGAAACAAATACCTTTTGTTCTAAAGGATGGTAGAATTGATATCTATGCATTTCCTTTAGATATTCCACAACTAGACATTTGTCAGATTTAGCCTCTAGCTTATCTAAAATTGTCTGCTTCACATAAGTTGGACTCCATGTCTCATATAAGGTAACATCAAACGACTGTTAGATAAGTTCTCTAAAGGCAACCACCTTTAGCACTTACTATACAAATCTATTTAATTAATAAAAGATATTTTCATTAATTTAGTATTCATTTGATATATGAATTGATAATGATATTAAATCAATTAATGAAGTCTTTGAAATATAACATAGCATGAAGAAAATCATGATGAGATCATGATAATGAGATTCTCATCATAAGTAATTATATTAGTATCTAAATTATGCCTAGTCATAGGATTAATGAGACGGTACATTATTAATTCAGATATACAGCATATGTTATATTCCTTGATTGGATTAAGCAGTAGATCTCATAGTCTATAAGCATGAGATGTTTAGAATTAACATGTGGATGTTCGTTAAAAGTAGTCAAGTACATTGGATGAACTTCTATGAGACAATCATATGGATATTCTATTTAAATGGCAATGATAGTTTCATCATAGAAATGGTGCAAGTATCCTTAGACTTGGATACCGATTATGTACTTTGACTCCATTCCTTGTTACCTTATAGAGGTTGTTCATAGGTATAGCTTGAGGTATTCAAAGGTAAGTAGGTAGCCAACAAAGGATTCACCACTCCAAATAGAGGTAGTGTATACCCATGGCCACTTATTAGGATATTAATCGGAAATCTTTGGCCAAAATGGAAATGTCATGAAGATGTTATTCAATGACATGTCTAATAGAGTAATTAGTCTCAAGGACAAGATCCAACATCACTTAGACTATGTGTAATGTAGTTACACTAGCGGGAGTTGACACATTGTCCATACTCTGAACCAAGTGGGATGTAGAATGGTGATATGATAAATTGCACATAAATTGTCTATGGAAAGATTCATAGTTAAACCATTGATTTTTTGGTCGATTAGGGGTCATGATATATTGCTAGATACCGCTCATAACTTGCTTAAATTAATTGATAATTTAAGTGACCAGCATAATCGAGAACCTAATGGGTCATATGCTTTGAAGATGTGAAGAATGAGTAAAATGATATATGAGAGAATTATTTTGTATTAGATCGCAATAAGATCCCGAGAAAAAATCACTCGGAAGGGCAACGAGCCCACTGCCTGGCTGATTGGCCTGTCCACTGTAAGGGGGGACATCTTGTAATGGGGGGGGGGGAATTGTCTTGTAATGGGGGAAGAATGTTCAAATGATGTAATTTCAAGGGAGTGATGGGTGGAACATATTGATGTTTCCTCCTACCAAGTCCCAACATGCCCTTAATGCTCTTTAGGGGGGAGTGACTAGTCACCAATTGGACTAGTTGCTTGGATCGGAAGCTAGACGAGCCCGTTCACCTTGTGGGTGCCCCCCTACCCACACGAACATGCTATAATGGCTTGGCCATCTTTGTAATGCTCCACTGAATATAATGAACTAGCAGCCGATGGCTATTCATTTATGTGCCTTTCTTTGTGTGGTTGTGACTCTTTGATGTGATGTCATGTTTATGTGTTATCTTGCTTACGTTATCGTATCGTGCTTACAAATACCATCGATTATTCGGTCGTCGGCCTGAATCTAATCCATGTCTCATCTTATATGCAGAATTAGCATAATAACATTTGGCTAGTTTGCTTGAACGCGACCCAAGTGAGCGCCACACGGTCCCGAATGTCTGAGCCCGTGACACTTAGCAGGCTCAATAAAGTGAAGTTTTGGTTCTGCAAAATATTTTTGGTACTTTATCAATCCTTTCACTCTTTGATAGCTCTACAATTTGTATGTTATGGTTTTTTTTTTTTTTGGGTTCTTACGGTATCGATAATAATGAAAATTTTCTAAGTAATAGCTTAATCTTTGGTTTTACCCTTCATATTAGGCGACAATACCGGTGGAGATGACCACCAGACCATGGGTGAACAATAGGATAATATTTAGGCTTTATAAAAGCTATGTACATTTAATCATATTTATTCGATTTGTTATTGTGTTGTGTGATTTGATCAGCATTCTATTGAATATTAAAATTGAGACATTTATTAATTTTATAACTCTGAAACTTAATCAAAGAAATATTGTTATTATAAAATTAAAAAAAAATCAAGACTGAAAAATATATTTATGGAACATTGAAATTAATTTATAAGACACTGAAAATTTATTCTTCTATACTGGAAGGTAAGTCGGCATTAACTGCTTATATAACTTCTTTTTACTATTTCCATTTTCGGTATTCTTTTTTTTTTCCTTGCAAAAATATTTAAATGTCCAAATAAATAATCTACACACACATAAATTCATGATCTGACATTTTATAATAAAATATATATTTACAGTATTATTAATCTCATAGTATTCGTGTTTCACATCCCAATATATATTCTACATTGTAGGAAATCATTAACTGAATTACAAAGTCTTTTTTTTTTAAATATTCCAAAAATCGCTTGGGACTCTAAACTGTTTTGCGTCTGGATTTCCTTCTTCTTTTGACAGTTACCCAAAATATATCAAGTTTTTTGGATTTGCACGAGAAAATCAATCACGCTAAGCTACTAGTTTAGTGGTAATTCATAAAATAAAAAACATTTATACGTTGAATATACAGGTGTTATACGTGCCACAATAGTAATACCAAAAGCAACAAATAATATTCCACATATATTCACAATTTAAATATACCATGTGAATTTAATTTACAGGAATGCAAACTCATGCTTTTATTAATTTTATTCATACAATTGTTTTTCTTTTTCCATATTATTTTTAGTCAAGCTCATATCACTTGTATCTGAACCTGTTAATGGAAATATAAGGATTGTCATTCCAGTCCTTTTTAAGTATTATCATTTCCGGCTTTTTATTTATTGCCATCACTAGCTTTTTATTTACTTGCCATTACTAACCTTTTTCAATTTTGCCATTTTCGGCTTTTTAACACTTTATTGCACCTGTTTTCTTTTCCCCTTTTTTGACATGCCAAATTATCATATATTCTAATTCAAGGCTAGGTGTATTTAAGCTTCGACATATTTTCTTTTTATTATTTCTGGATTATTAATATTATATATATATGAAATTGAATTTCTTATAAGTACAAGTGAACTCAAAATTACCAACAATCAACATATACAAATCATGTCATATAAAGAATACCACAATACAAATTTTATTCACATGGCAAATTCTGGCCCTGGGGTTATATACCAATTTCAGCCTTTATCCACTAGGATTCAGACTTTATGATCTTCTAGAAATATTTGTTTATTGTCTTAGCTTTAATTTGTAATAAAAATCATTGGAATCCGAATTTTCCACTAAAAGTTATAGCCAAAATACCGAGTGGTATTCCAACAATTTTTGCCTAGCATTTTTATAGTAATCTTAAGTCTGAGATTTTGTAACTGATTTTTAACCTAGATGCAAGCTGAATTTCAATTCATATTCTTCATAACATTTTTAACACTATGTGTTAGCTATCATTTCTAATTGGTTTCATGTCAATCTAATTAGCAAAACCTAAGTTATGGTCAACTTTGCCAAAGTTGTTCCAATGTAAGCGCAACAGGGCACTTATAGGATTCTTTGCAACTTAACTAATTCCATACACTAGGTAATCAAACTTATACCCAAAATTTCCATATTACATATACATTAATAGAACTCAACATTTCACACTAATTTACTATGAAATACTATTGAAAACATTTTTCACACATAGCATTTCAAGTTACATACATAGCATACATTTCACACAAATTCGCAATTTATGGCATACAAGATTTTTATTCAAAAAGCACTTACATATACAACCTCGAATTCTTGTCTTTTTCTTCCTTTTCTTGTCTTGCTAGATAGCCTTTTCTTTGCCGTTATCTATCTCTTAGTGGCTACTTGTTTGTCCTTAACAAAAAAAAAACAATATGTCACTAAATGGCACATTGAACCATTGTTATGAACAATATATTGTGTTCCTAATGCTAATCTACCATTTTCTATAACTTTATTTCCTCTTCTTTTCACCTTATTTATGTTCATTTTAACCTAACATCATTCCCTCCATTTGGGACAAACAAAATAGCCCCCTAACATTCAAGTCCTTTTCCATAACATCCACCATCTTCTAGTCACATAACCACCATTTAACATTTCTAATCATCTTCCCCTCTAATTCCTCTTCATAAGGCAGCCTTTATTCATCTAATTAGGTTATGTTTCTTTAGTTTTCAAGACACAAAATCAACCTCCACAACCACCTAGGCTCAATTATATCACTTCCCACATATAAACTAACCCTTATCTATCATTCAAACACATCACAACACAAGTTAACAAGGCTTCAAGCAAACCCTAATCTACCATTTCCAACCAGATCAATCAACCATAAGAGGCTCAAATACATGTAAAAAGATTGAATTTAAGAAGAATAAATTCACCTTGATGATTCTCTAGTGTTGGCCAAATTTTCCCAAAATTCTTCTTTTTTTATCACCCTAACTCACTTTTATGGTATACTTTCTCTAATTCTTTGGTTTCTCTTTCTTAAATTCTTCTTTTCCACTCTTTTAGAAGCTTGATAGAATAAAAAATGGATGCTTAAGAGAGGGTGAGGGCTGGCTAGAAAGTAGTGACGATGATGGTGAAGGGTTTTGGTTGGATAAATGAGAAAAGTGTCACCAAAATTGACTTTTATATTAGGATTTGATTAATGAGTCCCACTAATTAGCTTAATCTCACCTCCTATTGGTCCATATATTTAATTAATCTTGATTAATGCCTAATTATGGATAATTTTCCCTTTGCCCCAATTTACTCTAATTTTTACAAAATTTTCTCCAACAAATTCGATAATATCGATTTTGTCCGTATGGTGATTTTAAATTTTTCCCTAATTCGAGCATTAATCTTTTAATTCTCTTTCACAAATATTTCCACTTATTTTCTCTTATAATTCATAATTTTTCTATAGGTTCAAATTTAGATTTCCATTGAACCAACATACTTGATTATAGCCGCACGAAATCAGGGCCTACATCTCTGGACATTATAGACACCAAAAATGAATTTTGGGACACTAGGAAAAGAATGACCAGAATGGAAATTTGAAGACCCAAAAGGGGCTTTTAATAAGACGTTGTAAAGTTGAATAATACACACACATATATATATATATATATATCCTTTTTTTTAGTAGTAAATATTAGATAAGACAGAGAAAAAAAAAAGAGAAAGGGGTTAAATCAAATGGTTATTCACATGACACTTAGTTTCACTCTTCAATAGCCCTTTTTGCACATGTTCCTAAAGAAGTTTAATTTTAATTATTTTTTTTTATTCTCCACCAAATAAAAAAAAAGTTAAGAAAAGAAAACATAAACTTCAAATATGAGAATATAACAATTATTTAATTATTTACTTATTTATACATTTAATCTTCATTCGCTCCCAAACTTGTTTTGTGGATACATGAATTTTTTATGCCTTGTTGACAAAATGTGATATGTTAACTAAATTAATATTTATGGTATAAATATGAATAAAGGTATGCTGTGTATGTTTGATGGAATTGAAGGCATATAGTAGATTAAATGAATTTTATGGTCCATTTACACGTTGAGATAATTAAATGCATATGAACTAAATTCTCATATCGACTTATGGGATGCATGCATGTGAAAGGACAATGATTATACATGATAAAGAAAATTTGTTACTAGTGTCATGTTATATAAGAGTATGTGTATTATGTTTATGATAGGAATGCAAAATGACTAAAATGCCCTTTTACTCATACATATATTAGTTATAGGATAAATGACATGTTATTAAGGATTCTTTACGGTACCGTAAAATTTTCCATGCGTTAGTATTATGATGAGGTGACTCAAGCTCTTCAGAGCGCCCTTGTCCACTTTTTACTAACAATTTCTACTTCTTTAGTCAAGTTAGCCTAAACTCTAGAGAGTGCACTTGACATAAATATAGACACAATTTATTCATAAAATATCAATAAGATAGCTCAAGCTCTGAGAGCGCTCCTATTCACGACCTGTATCCAATAGTCTAGGAATTGAATAATTGGGCAAGTTAATCTAAATTGAGATTATGGTATATTTCATATTGCAGTTATGGCTTCCGCTTCCTAGGTACGCTTCCTTTCTTCTATAAGATTGTTAACATGACTACATGATAATGGAATGATTGAGATAAATGAAATTAAATTGTCTATTGATAATACAAATGTTATGTGTTGTATAACTGCATGCAAAAATTTATATGATTATATGTACCACTAAATTTTCAATAGCTTAACGTGTGAGTTTCCTACATGCAAGTTTGTAGCCAGCCATATATTGTGTTGATGGAAGAAAACGCCCAGATGTTAGAGCTAGATCAGATTTAGAATCGGTTACTTATGCATTTCTTTTATTTGTTATTCATTCATTCATGGGTAGAATTGAGACATTGAAAAGACTGTTTAATTTAAATTGGTTTATTTGATTTTAATAAGATGTAATAAGTAGGCAAGTTGTAGGCTCAAATTCAAATATCGGTTATTTTATTTTATTTATGGAGTAGATCAGTATTCAATTTACATGATATAATACAATATGCAAGATTGATATGATTAAGTTAAGTAAGATTATAAAAATTTTAATTTGGATGTAAGATAATAGGTTTAATCAGACACGGTTAAATAGCATTCTCTTGCGTAGTAGGATTTAATCAACTGTATGGAAAGGTATTACATGCTCTATTAGCAAGAGTTATCGCCTTCCTTTCTCTTCTTCTCAATTTGTTGCTATTAAACCTCTTCAATTAGTTTGTTTTGATTTGTGGGTACCCTCACCGGTGTCCTTTGTGGATGGAAAATATTATTATGTCATATTTTATGATCACTTTAGCAAATATTGTTGGATTTATTTCCTTACTTATAAATCTAAACTCCTTAGCACATTTATCATGTTCAAATATGTGGTTGAGAACTATTTTGGCAAGTCTATTAAAATGTTTCAATCTGATTGAGGTGGGGAATTTCAGAGCCTTACCAAATTTCTCACTGAACAATGGATCACTCAATTTAGCTCCTGTCCCTATACCCCACAGCAGAACGGATGTGCCGAACGAAAATATCGGCATATTGTCGAAACATGCCTTTCTTTGCTTCACCATTCCTCAGTACCCAAAAGATATTGGACTTATGCCTTTAAGGCTGCCACATATGTTATCAATCATTTACCATCATTAATCATACAACATATATCCCCATTCACTATATTATTTGATTAACAGCCAGACTACAAGGCCTTGCGTGTATTCGGTTGTCTTTGCTACCCATATCTTCGTCCTTATGCTGATAATAAATTAGCGCCCAGGTCTTCTAAGTCTATTTTTCTTGGGTATAGTAAGATCCATAAAGGATATGTATGCCTTGATTTACTTACTTCTAAAATTATTGTCTCACGCCATGTGACTTTTGATGAACAGGTGTTCCTATTTCGAAAAGGTATTGTTACTCCACATTCAGACTCATTTGCTGCTCCTCCCGCTCTTATCTTCTCCCCTGTATTACCCATATCATGCCACCAATCCTTAATACGAAATAATGCCCAACCTGACTCGTTACCTCCCCTATTTTCCACTATATCACCTACACCTCTTTCACCACCGCAACAACAACAGCCCCCATTAGCACCTCTACCAAATTCAACCGGCCCAGATATACCACTAGTCGTTGATCTGTCTCACTACCCTGCCCAGCCTTCAACTTCACCGAAACCATTGAAAACACACCTTATGATCACACGGTCTCACACTGGATCTCTCAAGCCTAAATCCTTCATTAGCAAAGCTAACACCCTCACTTAACCCATTATATATGTTGATACTACTAAGTCACCTGATTAGCGAAAGACTATGTCTGTTGAGTATGAGGCACTTCTTGTAAATAATATTTGGGATCTCGACCCACCTTCCTCTAGTTACAACGTAATTGGCTGCAAATGGGTTTATGGCCTCAAGTACAAACCTGATGGCCAAATTGATCGCTACAAGGCCAAACTTATCGCAAAGGCGTTTCACCAACGTCCAGGAGTCGACTACCATCATACATATAGCCCTGTCATCAAGCCCTGCACTATACGACTCATTTTATCATTGGCGTTATCAAGAGGTTAGCTGCTTAAACAACTTGACATGTCAAATGCCTTCCTCCATGGCACTTTAGATGAAGCTGTCTACATGCAACAACCCCAAGGTTTCATAAATCGTCATTTTCCTTCCTATGTCAGCAAGCTAAACATATCAACTTACGAGTTGAAACTGGCTCATGTGCAATGGTATAAATGTTTGACAATGGCATTAAAGAAACCTGGCTTTCATGGTTCAAAAACTGACAGCTCTCTATTTTTACTCAAAGGATAAAGTGACAGCCTATTACCTTATCTATGTGGACGATCTCAGTCTCACCAGCTCCTCTTCTCATTTTACTCGTCATATAATTGATTGTCTTAGCTCTCAGTTTGCTCTCAAAGACCTTGGGCAACTCCATTACTTCCTAGGAGTTGAGGCCAACTTTGTTTCTACAGGGTTCTTGCTTACTATGTCAAAATATATTAAAGATTTATTGTCTAAGGCCAAGATGAGCAAGGCTAATGGTATATCAACACCTTGCCCACAATCCAAACTCTCAGTGCATTCAGGCTCACCATTTGATGACTCACGCCCAGACCTCTCTTATGCAGTGAACAAAGTCTCGCAATTTATGCATTCTCCCACAACTGAGCATTGGTGCGCAGTAAAAAGAATTTTATGGTACCTTCAGAATACGTCACATCATGGCCTATTACTACAAATTTGCAATCTCAGCATATAGTGACGCTGACTGGGCTAGCTCAATTGATGATAGAAAATCCACTACCAGTTACACCGTTTTTGTAGGCAGCAATCTTATTTCGTGGAGCTCTCGCAAACAACGCTGTGTTGCTCGATCGTCCACCAAAGCAGAATATCAAGCTATGGATACAGTAGTGCAAGAAATTCAATGGTTGCAATCACTTCTTGCTGAACTTGGTTATTGTCATCTCCCTTCCCCAACAGTTAATCTTATCATTGTAATTCTAGCTTATCCTTCTGTTGTGACAGCTTACATATACCCGTATATAAGGAGACCATTAATACATAGCAGGTATTGGTTGTCCTCGTCAAACCTTTCCACAATTTTCTAGATAAATATTTAAAATAATCATTAATTTGATTAAACTAACTAATTTTCTTACGTGCAACGGACGGAACGAGGGAATATAAATGAAAGAAAATGCATTAAAAAGATGAAGCGTGCATTGCCTTTAGCATTTCACTATCTTTCTTTGGAGCTTTTTCCATGAAGCTTCGTATATATATATATTCCAAGTACATCCTCTCATCATTTTCCTTTTTATTAAGATTTTTTTACGATTCTTTCATAGGGAATCTTAGAAATTTCAATATTTTCAAATGCAAATAATTAAACCATAAAACATTAGTTGAATAATTTAATTTTTCATTCGCAGTTATCATTTATATTAAAAATCATATATAACATAATATATATATATATATATAAACTAATAAATCATAACAATTAATGTAAGAGGATGAATATGCTTCAACCGGCCTTTTCCTATATCCAATAAAACAGTAAAGGCCATCCAGCATATACATTATTTATGAGAATGAGGATAGCAAGGGTGCAATTTTATAGTAAAATTTAAAGGAATTAATTAATAAGCCATCACTAAAAAAAAAAAAAAAAATCCACCAGCCAGCTCATGCTTTGGTTTGATTACAGCTTTTTAGTTGCTTTTACCTCTACTTTTCGAACCTCATGCTGACATAACCCTACTTCCTCCAAACTTGTTTTTTCTCCCTTTTTTTTTTGATGAAAATTATTTATTTTTCCATTAATTATTAGACTACCAATTTGTTATAGACACAAATTTGTTTACTTATATATATATATATATATATATATATATATATATATATGATTTTGTAAATTCAAATCTTTTATGAAAAAAGGGAAAAAAAAAGAACAAGAAGGAACTTTGATCTAATTCATATCTCTCTCATTTATGAGTCACTCAACAATTGGCTACTGAATTAGGTAGTAAATTGAGATGCAATATTAATATTGATTTTGAACAATTAATTTTCATTTGTTTTTTCTTTTGAAAATGACCTTAACTAATGTTACTATATAGATTAATTATAATCTTCATCCAATGAATGCATGCATCCTCAATTATTGTGTGACAAAAGCATATAAAATGTCTTTCTTTTTACTGTTACCTTTTCTTTCCTTTTCTGTTTCTTCTTTTCTCTTCCAATTATGTAAATGAATGAAACAAATGACACACATAAAATTTTATCAACCAAATTGCCATGTTTTCATTGTTTGCTTACCTATATATGCATATATAATTGATTAAACTCTTTGAAAAAGAGAAAGAAAAATCATTTTGTATGCGGAGCAAAAAATATCTTACCATGAAAATAATTTCAAACTTTAAAGTTCAGGTTAAAAAAAAATCAAATTTATTGTTTAAAATTGTTGTATATATATATATATATATATATTGAAAAGGTTTTATATATCCTTAATTATTAATAGTTGGTGAGCCAGAGACTTTGCTTATATATTAAATGTTTTAAATGTTGAGATATTTAACATCGACTACCTAAAAGATATTTATGCTTCTAATTATAATAATTTGGACATTATTCCTACTTTGAGCTAATTTTTGGGATAAATTAGGTTCAATATTCATTTATTGAACATAATATCAGAGCTACCAATTGAATCATCCACATATGTCAAGTCCTACAAAATTTACGCTCCAGATTTTCTGCATATATTCGGTCCTGGGCGTGATAGTGTATATTGAGATATTTCACATCAACTATATATATATATATATATATATTTCTTATAATAGTTGGGGCATTCATTCTCCTTTGAGTTAACTTTTGGGATAAATTAGGCCTAAAGTCCATTTATTTAATATGAAAGAATCATTTTGTAATAATTTTTTAATTACTCCAAAGTCAAAAAATCCAAAAAAATTATGCTAATATATACATACTTAGCAAGTAAAACTTCATGTGGAAATTTCAAAACCATCAACATAACTAGTGGAAAGAAAATGAAGGCTAAAAGGAGAAAAGCACCAAAATAAAAACACATATTCTAAACCTGCTATAGCCTTTAATTTCTTAAGAAAAAAGGTAGCTTCTCTTGAATCCCGCCAAACTATCCTCCACCACCTTTTCCCCCACTATATATATCATTGTTTTCACTGCCCTATTTTCAGGCAAATGTGAATATATCAAATCCTCCATCATCCTTTGTAACTAAGTCTTCCGTTCATAAACCCACATATATAGAAAATCCTCATAACTAAAAAAAGGGAAAGAGAAAAAAACACCTTCAATATTCAAGAATGGATGCACCATGCAAAGCTAAAAAACTTGAAGCCATGAGTAGTTACAAGACTCATTTTCTTTATTCACTTACTATCATTGCATTCACATTTATTAGTGTAGTTTGTTTGAGTTCACCCATCAAGCAAACTTTCTCTCTCTCTCTCCCAAATTCTTTCTCATCCATTTTTAGCCCCAAGTGTTTGTTCATAGTGGTTAATGTCATTGTTGTCTTTCTTGTTAGAGAATCGAAGTGTGTTGGGTCAGTTGAAATTTATGGTGAGTATGTTGAGAGGAGTATAAATCTAAGGAGAGTTTCCACTATCCAAGAAATTAAGACAATTGAAGAGAAAGAAGATGAGAAAGAAATCATGGAAATCTCCAAAGACGAAGAAGATCATAAAGAAGAGGAGGAAGAATTTCAAGAAGTTGAAGAGGAAGCTCAAGAACAAGTTGAAGAAGAATCACGTGATGGGTTTGAAGTTGAATCAAAAGAAGATGAGGAAAAGGACAAGAAAGAAGAAGAAGAAGAAAAGTCGGATCGTAGCCATGTCGTTCTGTGAGC
>CATIWF010083717.1:0-28846 GCA_949630135.1 Balakata baccata
CGACATTTCTTTTTCCTCTCTTTCTATCTCTGCCAAAGAATATTAATTGTTCTTGGTTTGTTTGGTGATTCTGTATGCACTCATAGTACTAATATTTATAGACCAGTAGAGCAAGTTTTCAATCTGTAAATTAAAAAAAAAAAGAAGGAAAATGCTGTATTTTTCTTTCCTTACTTTCCTTGATATTTCCCTCCATTAATTGGTAAATTACTTTCTTTATAAAATTTAGTAAATGAGTCCAGATAATGCTCATGACTATGACTGGTCAATAATAATAATGAATAAATAAATGGATGAGAAACATGTGGTATACACTAAAAAAAAATAATAATAATAAATAAAATGTGGTAAATGACCAATACAAAAAAAAACCCAAACATTTGGGGAGTTTCTCAGATTAACCCTTAATTAGCTTTTAATACATTTTTTATGAAATTAATTTTAAGGCAGACTGCTAGTCATAACCTCCACCATATATACCCATGCAAGTTGATTATTCATTGATGTGAACTACAATGCCAAGGCCAGATGATTGATAGAGAAATTCTTTTATAAGTACCAATGCAAATTGATTATTCATTATATTTTGTTATCACACACATACATATTTAATCTAAATAAGTATCTGTAGGCTAATTAATATTATCCTAAGACGTCAATTATTAACTACGATATGCAAGTTGATTATTGATTAATGTGAACTACAATACCAAGGCCCGATGACTGATAAAGAAAGTCTTTTGTTTATCATATATAAATTCTTCCCTAACGTTAATCTATATTAAACTATATATGGTATAGAGTCTCATGTGACGGCAACGATTTTTTATAATTCAGTAATTTCCAATCAAAATTTGGGTCTTTTATTTTATTTTTGGATAACTACAAAAATACTTTTAATTATGGTTATTGAAATCGGTCCAAACCCGCTAGTTCGGTCGGTAAACTTCCAAATCAGTTAGAAAAATAGATCGGTTAACACTTCAAAATCGATCATCCTTTCACCTGGCAGAAGAACTAGCCAACTAGATTGTAAGAGTCGAACATGGAAAAGAGGGATTAGGGAATGGTTGTTGAGTGTTCAACCACTAAGCAATGTTCACCCATATATACTCATATAGACGTTCATCGGTTCATGGCTTCTCACTAAGTCTCAGCTTAGAAGTTTAAAAAAGAAAAGCACAAAAAAAAAATGAAGATGAAAATTCCTTGTAGCTTTAGCAACATAGCAACTTAAAGCTCTACTTATCATAACATTAAATCGGTTAAATCGTAAATTTATCATTAATTTGGTTTACTAACCCATTCGATTTTAATAGAAACTGCTGGCATTGCAATAGTCAGGACTCGGGATATGGTCAAGGTACGTGAAATCTTGGATTTCCATGGGCACCAAACTATTAATTGTTTTTATGTATTTGTTTGTTGGAAAAATTATGTGAGTTTAAAAAATATACTATTTGTTTTTTTTTATGTTTTATTATATTATACTAACATGTTATTCTATTAGATTTTATAGTAGAAAGATGTTATATTGTGGTGAAACAACAACAAAAAATTGTCATTTACCTTTTGAAATTTAATCAATTGTACTAGTACTTATTTAATATTTGACATATTATATTATTATCTTCTATGATATGTTATACTAGTATTCTATTAGGAAAAGGAGAATATTTTTTTATAACTAACCGTAAATATTTTAAAATTTAATAAAAAAAACTACATAATTTAATGAATATAAAACAGAAGGAACAAATAACATAGTTTTTGAACCTTATAGAGTATTAGCATATTATGTTAACCAAATAGGTTAAATAATAATTTTCTTTTATAGATATTCTCTTTCTTCAATGACTTATATATATATATATATATATTCTTCAGTCTTCAAGGACAAACCTGGAACGACTCATGACTCAACCCTCCCATATTGAACGTTTTGATTATCAAAGGGAACAATCTCAGTGTTCTTTGAAAATAAAATAAATTGTGGAAATCAAGGGAAAAGTAACGTTGAGGACTCAATTTAGGGATGGTGACTGCTGCTAGATCCTATTCATCTCATTTATATAAGATTTAGATATAATAATCGAGCGTAGGAGGGATATGAATATTAATCTTAGATGAATTTAAATTAGGTAAATTACTTGATATCTGGCTATGGATAGTTCAAAGTTAAACTAATTTAGAAACGAATAGAGTAATTTTAGTAAATATTCCATCTGTTGTCATCTCTAACTCAATTGAGTAAAAAATAGAAATTCAAATAATTTAGAAAAATTATAAAGAAAAATTTGGCCACATCTCCACTTGCTCTATATTTATTATTTTTCAATGAAGATCATTTTTAAGTGAAATCTTCCTCTCATCAGTAAACGAGCAATTTGCAAATTCATTTTCGTCATGAAAAGCAATTTAAGAATCACATAATTGAAAACAAGCGTACTGTTATGAAAGCAACAGTGAACACAGAAGAGAAACTAATTATGTGGTTCGGCCTATGTGAATTGATATGTATCTATGACTTCAACACATACTTTGGCTTCCAAAAGCACATGACATAATAGTCGAAACTTTATTGCCTTGTCTAATACAAGATGGGCAATAATTAATAGAAAGCAAAACAGCAGAAATTATAACGAAAAGAACTGGAAATTGATCAGCTGGTATATAATCAAGTACATGCTTCACTAATTGTATGAAGGCTTAGAATAATTTGTATTAAATCCTCCGGCACGTATGCCGGGAGTCGAATTGGATATTCCGTGTTTGTTTAGTGTTTTTGAATTGTTTTGGCTAATATAAATAGGTCGTCTTACTGGTAAAGCAGCAGGAGTTGAAGTCAAGCGGTCATCGGAATCAATCGGAAATGTGAGTTTATAATCGGTATCAGACCCAAGTCTGACAAATAGCTCAGAAAAAATTCCAACTTTGAAATCATTCTCATTTTCAAAGGTGAGTTTCTGGACCTGAGGAATTCCTCCTCTCAGGAGGATGGAATAGGAAAGCTCTTGGAACTCGTCTTCTTGTTCGTCCACAGGCAGATATCTGAAGGCATAGGAAGTAATAGATAACGCCATAATTTCAGAGGTAGCATACAAGTTATAGCCGAATTTGGTTGCATATTCGGAACAAGGTGGAAGGTTGACAAATAGCAGAGAAAAATATCGGACTCTGAAATCAAAGTCACTTTCATCAGGGAGTTTCTCGATTGAATGGGCTATTTGAAGGGCGGAAAGTTTTGCAATCTCTGTTTCTTGTTTGTCTTGATTGTTGAAGGCATCGATGATATTAGGAAATGGCAGATAATGAGAGAAAGCAGCTGGAAGACTAAGAAGTAGCTGAATGAAACATCGGACTTTGAAATCGAAATCGGTTTCATCGGGGATTTTGTCGATTGAATACAGGCTTTGGTGTATGGCAGAAAATTTTGCAATCTCTTTTTTTTTTTTTGTCGGCAGGCTGATTCTGGAGCTCTTCGGTGAGAATATTATTCTCATGTGAGGCGTTGGTATTCGACATTTTTCTTTTCCTCTCTTTCTGGGAATTAATAATATTATTCTCAGTTTGTTTATTGATTCTGTATGCACTCATAATACTCATTTTTATAGACCAGTAGAGCAATATTTCGATTATCTGTAAATTACAAAAAAATGCTGTATTTCTTGCCTAAAATAATAATAATAAACGAGTCAGCTAATTATTCTCATGACTAAAATAATAATAATTACCAAAGCCCCAAATATATGGGTTTTTTTCAGCTTAACCCCTATTATTTCTGTCCCTAGTAATTTGAACCTTGATTCTTACATTTCTTATATCCATTTCTTAATGAAATTAATTTTGAGTCAGGCATGCTGCTATGTATAACCTAGATTGTTGAACTTTTCCATATTTTTATCTTTTTGTCATTTTATAGGTGGAAAGAGGAGAAGAAATGGGGAGAAAAAAATAAAAAAAGATGATGGAAGGAGGAAGAAGAAACAAGCGATAAGAATGGCAATCTAAAATGGGCTTAAGTTCTTCTATAGCCATTCAACTTTATTATTGTAGTAAAATTATAAAACATTAATTTTTCATGTCAAAAAAATCATTAAATTTTTTTTTTTCATTTTACTAAAGTTATTTCTAGCCAAATTTTCAATATAAGTGACAGAAAAATTAATGTTATAACTGACATATCTCTAGAAATTTAACGTAGCAATTGATGTGTCATCGTAAATATAATGTGACAGCTAAACTATTCATAAGTGACTTTAGTAAAATAAAAATACATGTCAGTGATTTTTTCTTACGAAATTTTTTTTATAATTTTATTGCAATAAAAGTAAAGTTTAGTGACCATAATTGAAATTAACCCCTTTAAAATGTGGATTTCAATAGCATATCATGTCAAATTGAATATTTACTATAACACTGAGGAGTTTTTGGCCTTTCAATTGAAACTTTATTATTTGTTTTAGCAATTAATACAATACTGATTTTTTACACATAATGTTGAGGTAGAAAGATGGATCAAGAAATGATATATTATGGATCTAAATATTAAAGCGTTAATAATGATTAGATTATGGTGCTATTTCAATCAAATTACGTCATTAAGCAATTTATTTGAGATATATTTCATTAATTTTATATAGGAAGCTTATTCAACAAGATGGGACAGACGGCCAGCTATGTGCTTACCAAATTTCGTTTGTAATTAATTTAAAAAAAAAATTACAGTCTTGTGACTTTGAGGAATATTGAATCCACAATTATCGCAATGGTTTCCGGGAGTCAAATTGGATATTCCGTGTTTGTCTTGTATTTTTGAATAATTTTGGATAGAATAGATAGGCCGTCTTACTGGTTCAGCGTATGATGATGTTCGACATAAGTGATCTGTTGAAGACAATTGGTCGCCAGAATCAGTCGGAAGGAATGTGACTTTATAATCGGAATCACGCCTGCTGAGTCTGAAAAATAGCTCACAAAAAAATCGAACCCTGAAATCATTCTCAGTTTCAAAGGGGAGTTTCTGGATCGGAGGAATTCCTCCAAGTAGGTCGGAATTGCAAAGTTTTCCGATCTCGTCTTCTTGTTGCTCGACAGTGATTTTAATAAAACAAAAATTTAGCATGAAGCATTAGGCATTAAGCATTAAGTAGTGCTTAAATTTGGTGATCAAGACTGTAAAGTCTCGGTGATGACTTTCCAGTTGAATCCATTTGTAATAAAAAAAGGCAGTGCTTAAACTTAAAAAATTACTGCACATAAAAACAACTGAGATTAGCTCACCTTTACAGTATGCAGCATGAGTTCGTTTCTGTTTTGTCCGAAGGCGATGGAGCTTGATTCTCTCTTTCCCTTAAATCAAAACTATTCCTGCGAAACATGATTTCAATGTCAAATTTGTTGACTGAATCTCCTCCAAGCTCCTTTGACAGACTTCGTGTTTCCGCTCCATGTTTATCATCAGGCTTCTTGTTTATCGAACTTACATTTTTATCCGACATTTTGCTCTTAATTTGATTGCTTAACAAGGCTTGTATTACATCGAAATATATACTGATCAAGTGAGAGAGGAATTAAATTCTTGAAATAGAAGAATCAAAGTGTACTAAAGTTCTATTTAGCCTATAAAACACAAATAGAATCTTATACTCCAGTAATCAAATTAATTAAAAGAAATTCATTACTGGGAGATTTTTCAAATTCTTTACTGAGATATTTCTTTTCTACATTAATTAGTATTTAACGTTCAGAAAACAATATCTCTTTCATTTATCAAATTAATGTTCCAATAGTAGATTGAACAAAAAAAAAAAAATTCCTGGAATTTTTTTAGTGGGAGCTAGCGAGTGCGAATCCGTTCATATGCCAAAATTAGTGCTTGTGATTTCTGATTGGAGCATATACTTTAATTTTATGAGTCGAGTATAATTAAGATTCTGTTCATCTAGATCTACTATGACCACATACTAAAACTGGAAATTGCTTGCTGCTTAAGGTTCCGTTTATATGCGGAAAATAATCAGAAAATGTTTTCTTATAAAATAATTTATTTTTTGTTGTTTGGTTGTATATATAAAATTTAAAAAAAAATTATTTTTAAGTTTTTAGTATATTTTGAAAAATATTATTTTCTTTTGTATATAAAAAGCTATTAAAATATTTAAAACATCTCAAAATTTGATATTTTTAATTTATAACAATGTATAAAAGAAAATTATATAAAATAATAGTTTTTTAATAAAATTTCCAGTAAATGGCTATCAGTGGTGACTGGAAGTCATTGGAAGTGATTTTCAGTAGTTAATATATTAATTAGTATATATTTAGTTAGTCTTAGTGTAAAAATTTTTATTTATATAAGTGTGTCAAGATCCGGAAAATAATTTTTCATTCTCAAAAGAGAAAATTATTTTTCTAGAACATAACTTAATTTTCCCTTTGATCAATAAAATATTTTCTATTGACCAATTTTTCTATATGCATCAAATACAAAAAAAAAAATGCAAAAACGGAGCCTAAAATCTAACTCTGCTCAATAAATAAATAACATGCCTATGCACCTGGATCAGGACATAGTCATACCATTAAACTCTTGCTACTTTTATTTTCTGGATGTTCTACATCTTTTCGGTTAAACAAATAACTTCTTTATTTAAGGTTGAAAGCCTCATAGTGAGCCTCCAAGTCTAATATGCTTAAATCTTGAAATACGTGTTGGATTTTTGCTACTATCATTATCAGTGGCAGAGTCAGAATTCTATGATAGAGGATACAACCCTTAGTTAGGGTGTAAAATTGTCGATCAATTATAGAGAAAAAAATCTTTAAAAAATATAGTATAAATTTACATACTATTACATAATTTAAAGAAAATGAGCAAATAATATAAAAAAAATTTTAAATTTTGCCAATTTTCACAACTATATCAAATACTATAAAAAAAATGTAAATTATATAAACTTCCAATTTTGTAACAAATTCAGTCTCAGTATCTCGGAATTGGTCTTCAAACCTACCCGGTGCTGATGTGAATTGATATGTGACATTTTTTTCTTATGATTTTATGTCACGTGTAAGTCCACGTCAACACTAGCTAGGATCAGAGTGCAATTTTAACTCACCAAAACTAGATTTAAACATCAAATCTTCTACTATAACCTACTCAACCTTATCTGTTGTTGGTCATTAAAGTAGAAATTCATATAATTTACACAGAATTTTTGTAGAAATTTATACAGAATTTTTGTAGAATTATATATAATTATGAAAATAGATAAAATTTAATTTTTTTTATATATTATTTGCTCTATAAAAAATTGAGGAGGTTCAATTGCTCACACTTAGCTCATGCAGTATCAAGTGTCCCACAAAAGCTTTACTTTCCAACTTTTCTTAAAGAAAGAGTTTAAATTCTTACCAAAACATTATGGTCATATTTGATTCATGGAATGAAATAATATGGAATAGAATAAGTATTTCTAGAATAATTATTCTTAAAGAATTATTATTTTATTTTTTGGTTCATAAGTTTAGATTAACTATTCCTTAAATAAAATCATAATTTAATATGGTATATATTGATAAATATAGTGGTAGTGGATGAGTAAATAGTGATAAATAAGTAGTGGTGGTGATAGGTGGGTGGTGGTGGTGGATGAGTGGCGGCGGCAGTGGTTATGGGTAGTTGGTGATGTTGGTAGGTGGATGGTGGTGGTGATAGTAGATAAGTGGTGGTAATGATGGCAGTAGATGAATAAGTGGTGGTGAATAGACAGTAATGGAGGTGGATGGTGGTAAAAGGCGATATTCTTTAAGTTATAAAATAGTCATTTTTTATTTTATCATTAAATATGTATTCCACAAAATTAAAAAATATGAATTTTTTATTAAATTTAAACTAAAGTATGAAATAGTTATTCCATATGAAATAACTATTTTATTCCTTATTTATTCCATGAAACAAACATAATTCGGGAGTATGAATAAAAGGGATAATGATTAAATTTATGCTGCACCGTCAATTTGAGGACTATAATAACATAGGATTCTGTCTGCTGTATATGAGCCCTTTCATTCCATATTATTGTCAGAATGGAATTAAGTTCCACCTTTTAATTAAGGCAAAAGGGCAAATATGCCCTAAACTGTAACTTGAAATGTAAGTTAATCTCTAAATTATGACTCAGTACAAATTACTTTCTAAATTTTTAACTAAAGGTTCTTACCGTTAGCACTGTAAACTCATTTTTTTCGAGTTGATTCGATTTATGCAAAATGATATCGTTTTGGTTTCTTTATATATATATATATAAACGACGCCGTTTTAGAGTAATATAAAAAAAAAAAACTAAAAGAGCAATTTTGCTTCTAAACTATGTCCTATAATGAGTTAGCCTCTAAAATATGACTTAGTACAAATTACTCCTTATTTAATACAAAACAATGTCGTTTTGAGAGACATAATTAAAAAACAAATAAGGCAAAATGATGTCGATTTGGAAGAAAAAATTAAAAAAAAAAAATCAAGACACTGAGAACTTCAAATGACATCGTTTGAAATCTAAAATTTCAACACTCCGAATTGAAATCTATAATAAAATTAAAGATATTTATGAAAATAAAAGATTTTATTAATGATAAATTTATTATAAATTAATTTTTTGTTTTACTTTTTATAATATTAATTATAAATTGAAATTAATAATTAATATAAAAATTATAATAATTAATACTAATTCATAATTAATTTCTTATAAATGAATATAAAAAATTATAATAAATATGAATTTATAATATAAAAAATTATATGTATTTATTACTAATTATAATTATTTAATTTATATTAATATTTAATATAAAAAATTATCTTAAGAAAACCCTATATTAATTTTATCAAATTATATTAAAAAAATACTTTCAAAACGACTTCATTTTGCATTAAATAGGGATAATTTGCACTAGTTCATAGTTTATAGGCTAATTCGCACTGTAAAATATAGTTAGAGGCAATTTTGTTCTTTTGGTTTTTTTTTTACTTCACACTAAAAAGTCATCATTTTGATTTATTAAAAAAATACCAAAACAATATCATTTTACAAGAACTGAGTTAACTAAAATGGAATGAATTTACGGTACTGACAGTGAAAAAATTTAGGAGCTTATATATTCCGAGTTAAAAATTTAAAAGATAATTTGCACTAAGTTATAGTTTATAAACTACTCATACTATAGAGCATAGTTTAGGGGCATATTTTCCTTTGGCCTTTAATTAGTAGTAATTATATTGCAAGTAACTGATTTAAATTTTTTTTTGGGGGGATAACTTTAGAAAAATAATGTTCACTGTTTTCTCAATTAGGTATTTTTTTTTTTTCAATTGGTAACTTGACGTTTAATTTGTTTTTTTTCCCATGAAATACTTGTCTATGTTTCCTTTCATAATCTAACAGTGAACACTTAAAAATATTTTAGTAAGTTAAAAAATTAACAAATTTTGTTCTTCAACTCAAATTAAGCAAGATACTAACGCTACAATAAGCGGATGACATACATTTGAGGAGTTATAAAGCTAAATATATAAATTTTTTTAAATTGCTAAAAATTTTTACATACGGATTTTTCTGAATAAAATCCATTGCAATTTTTTTTTTTTAATTATTCACCGTTTGATTTTGGATAGAAAAGGATAATGAGATTAATCCAGTATTGCAGATTCGACGACTTCAGTTCCGTCAATCTTGGCCAAAAAAAAAAACAAACATATGATAGAGTCTAATTGAAAAAATAGTTAAATAATTGAGCTCGTTATTTTAAAATAGATAATTGCCAAAAATTATAAGAACATTTAAGGTTGTATCAAAACTAAATAATATTTTCTATTTTTTATTTAAATATATAAACTTTTAGAACTTTAACAATTTATGAATTCTGGCGGAATTCTACTGATATAATATAGAATTCCAGCGATATTAAAATGATTATATTGATTAAGAAGCTAACTAGAAAGTTGAATCAATTTAGAAACTTTAAAACGTAATTGTTTTTATTTTTTTCTAAAATTTTAAAACCTAAGTCTCTTTTTAAGTTTGAAAAATAATGCATAACGTTGTCAAGTATTTGGGTGTTGTCTGGTCAGTAGAGTAAGAATAAATAAAAATTTTACTGTCAGCAACATTTCACTGGAGATATTTAGGTTTTAAAATTAAAAAAAATAAAAATAATGACATTTTAAATTTCTAAAATGATTCAGTTTTCTAGTCAGCACATACGGTTTTTTTAATCTTAACAGAATTTTATTTCATGTCAGTAGAATTTCGCTAGAATTTATATATTGATAAAGTTTTAAAAGTTTATATATTTAAATGAGAAAATAAAAAGTATAATTTAATTTGATACAATTTTAAAATTCAATATTTTAAAATTATATTCCAGTTTAGTGAAGAGAAAAAAATAAAGAAAAATAAATATATAGCTCTATTAGTGGAGTGAGGATTCAGAGTTAGAAAAGCAAATTTAATTTTTGTTTTTTTAGGAGAAATGCCTTAATTAAAGGGGCAAACCCATTCTCATTCCACATCTCTGCGAATTAATATTATTCTGAGTTTGTTTTGTGTGAATCTTTTACGCAGTCATATTTGTAGAGCAGTAGAGCAAAGTTTTCGATTATCTGTAAATTAAAAAAAATGCAGAATTTTGCTTGGCATACTTTCTTTTGACACTTGGCTCCATTAATCGGTAAGCTTCCTTTATAAAATTTAGTGTATGTGTCCACCTAAAGCAAATGACCAATCAAATAATAATTCTTAAAAAAAAAAAAAAAGATAAATTTCCCAGAACATATTTCAACTATATAAATTATAACAATTCAGTATTTGTAACATAAAATTATCACAACTTTTATTTTATAACTAAAATAATTTTTAAAAAATTGAATTGTTACAATTTAAATAATTGAAATACCATTAATGAAATTTTAAAAAAAATATCAAACAATAATAGCTAATCTTCTTTTAATAATAATTAGATTTTCAACGACGAACTTGCACATAATTATTAGATATCGGACTTATTATTACTTATTGTTTGGTTTTTATATAACTTTTTTTATTAGTTTTTTCGTCTTATTTGAAATGTTAGTTAATTATGTTTGAGCTAAATATAAAGTTATAATATAACAACAATATTAATAAACAAACTTTATTTCAATATTAATAAAATTTTTGTTAATAAATAAAGTCATAATCTAATAATATTTGGGATGAGAACACATATTTATCTCAAATATTAAAAGTTATATAAAATAGAGGTATTGTACAAGATTATTAGATATTGAACTTGTTATTAATCATAATTTGATTTTTATATAATTTTTTTGGTTAATTTATTTCGTTTTATTATAGTATTTTATTTATAGTAAATTATAAGACTGCATATTTATCTCAAATTTTATCAATTTACTAATTTGTTCATTATTAAGAATCATTACAAAATAAAGGTAATAAATATTTTACGGTCATTTTGTTTATTCCTCATATTCCACTTTTATATATATTATGATTTGATTAAGAGTTGAGGCAATCACTATCGTGCGATGTACGTGATTATTATATATTTGACTCATATTATAACTTATATGAAAATTATTAATTTGTTCATTATTAATAGTCATATATAAAATAAAGTTAGTAAATATCTTACAATCAATTTACTTGTCCCCTTAAATTACTAATTTATTTATTATTTTAAAAGTCATATATAAAATAGATGTATTAAGTATTTTACAGTCATTTTACCATCATATTCTCAATCATTCACGTGTAATGCATGTAATTTTTAATAATTGGACTTATTATTATTAAATAAATAATAAAAATAATCTTATCTAGCAAATTAATTTTAGTTATTTTTAATTATTATGTAATTAAATCATATTTAATTCAAATACTAATGATTATTAATTATATTTGATTCTTCTATTTTATATAAAAATAAATTATATTATATTATACACGTAAATTTTAAAAACTTAATATATATATATATATATAATTAAAATAAATTAATTATGAAACTATAGAAAAATTATTAAAAAATTATAACTTTTTAAATAACTTATAAAAATTGAAAATCAATCAAGAGAAATTCTAGCCAAGATATATCTTAGAATTGGTTTAAATATATTGATCATTGAATAAAAAGATAATTTTCCAAATAAAATAAATTGGTTATAAATACTAACAAGCTCTAATATTCTATCTTTCCTTACTTGCAATTTAAGTGAAAAAACTTTACACTTAAACCTTATTTAACAATTAATCTTAAACAAACTCTTGAGATTAATTAGACTGTAAATAGCATTAAAAATTAAAAAAGCCACCAATTCAATTCAATTCAATAAAATACAAGTTTATTTATTTAAAATATATTGAATATTTCCACTAATGCTCAATAACAATGTAAGTTTATTAAGAGCATTGATTCACCACTCTATTGAATCAATTAAACAATTATAAATTTAATGATCCAAATAGCTGGAATTTTTTTTGTCAAACGAATAAATTAAATAAGAATATAAATTATTCAAATACTTAAAATGAAAAATAGATGAAGAATAAATTCTCAAAATTTATTTAAAACTAGTCTTTGACAATCTTGACTAGAAAAATAAAATTAGTTATACATGACTAAAAACAAAGTAGTAAATTAAGAGAAAAGATGAAACTAGAGATGAGAAACTAGGAATAATTTTTTCCTTTGATTCAACATCAATCTATTTATAGAGAAATAATCCTAAACTAAACAAAAATTAAAATCCTAAAAGAACTAAATAGAAATTACATCTACTGAATGAGCAACAATAACGCGTTGATATGAAAAGATAAATAAAACAAAATCTCTTAAAAAAAACAGAAATAACTCTGAATAAAATTTCATCTCTTCATTTTCTCTTTCAAACGTGGTATGTAAGAACTCTTTTTTTCTTTGATAATCTGCATCAGCTAGGCAACCACGACTTTTTCTTTAATTTCCTCCTTTAAATCTTCCAATTAGCTCATTAATAATATATTTCATAAAAACAAAATAAAAAATTAATTCATGCATTATAAATTATATTAAGAATTAAATATAAAATATCTCTAACTTAGCATTTAAGTTAATCTAATTCTAATAATATAAATATATAATTTCTATATATTTTAAGTTTAATGTTATTCAGAAAAACAAAAAAAACAATTAATATTTCTGAAATTATAATTATTCGATTTTTCTTTAATGAGGTTTTCTCTTCATCATCCGTTGATATAAAAGCCAATCAACTGCAGTACATAGATAATTTGGGCGATCATGAACCCTTCCACATCCAACCCCCTACCTTCACCAAATCTCCCAGTTGATCATCCACCATTCTCCATCGTCAGCTTATTTATCAATAATCTCCCTTCGGCTTGGCCTATCTTTGGCTTAAGAAGAATTTTTGCTCATCGTTGTTGTGTCGTTCAGGCCTACAACGCACGCAAGCTTAGTAAAACAGGTAAAAGGTTTGGTTTTGTTCGGATTAAGGATGATGGCAAGGTTGAGGATATTATTGCTAAGTTGGATGGAGTGTGGCTTGGTAATTTCCAAATTGCAGTGGAGAAAGCTAAATTCAGTAGATATCCACTTTCTGCAACCCAAACGCGTACCAAGGTTTCTGTTCCTATGAAAGATAATTAAAGTTTTTAAGCCTTATATGAGAGACAAGAGATCTTACTTGGAAGCAGCATACTATCAAGCTTAAATCTTCAAAAGATGTTTCTGCTCAACTTATTTTTGATAATCTGAGGTCTAACGATGACTGGCTTAACAGAAGCTACGTATGTCATGCTAAAACACATATTCACCGGGAATCTTTTCAAGAAATGGTTTCAAGGCAGTGTTTTGCGAATGTCAAATGTAGACCAATGTATGCAGGTATGTTTCTAATTACTCCTGATATTAATGTCTCTGGTGAAATATGGGTTAACGATCATGCAGAATGGTTGCGTAGATGGTTCGATGTAATTGAGAAATGGAATCCGTCCACAGTGTCTTCGAAACGATACTGTTTTGGTATGCCTATTCAAAGCACAAATTTCATGTACAGTCCTCTAATTATATAACTTGTAATAACTCGGTACCCAAAAATTATTTATAACACAAGAGTATCTCAATTATGTAAATTGTAATAATTCAGTATCTCAAAAATTATTTGTAATACAAAAATACCTCAACTTTTATTTTGTAACTAAATAGTACTTCTGTTTTTAACTGTTAGTTTCCCTAACATAAATGTGATATAAAATATTCACATCAGATAAATTTTAATAAAAATAAAATTAGCTGTCATATTCACATCAAATAAATTTTAATTTTACTGACCGGGTATTATAACTAATTTTGTTTCTATTAAAATTTATCTGGATATTTTATATTATACTTTTGTTAAAGAGATTGAGAAGTGTTTGAGAATGATATTGAGTGTTCCAAAAACATATTTTGAATTTTTTTTATTTAATTAACTAATTTTTTTAATTTTTATGAATTGTTTTTTTTTCAAATATGCTTATGAAAAAAATATCTATTTATCTGTATATACCAAAAATAGTTTTTAAAACTAAAAAAAGTTAAAAATACAAAAAAAAAATTCGGAAAAGTATTTTTTCTAAACACAATGCTAAATGAACCATAATAATTTAAGACATAAGTATTATTTAATTACAAAATAAAAATTCAAATATTTTTGTGTTACAAATAATTTTTAAAGTAGAGAATTGTTTCAATTTACATAATTGGAGTATTTTTGTATTACAAATAATTTTTGAGATATTGAGTTGTTTCAATTTACGTATTTTTGTGTTATAAATAATTTTTTAGATACCGAATTGTTACGAGTTATATAATTGGAGCTACTTGAATGAAATTCACCCCTGTTCAAAATTTATATTCTTTTGTTTTCAGTGGTATTGGAAATTTATGGGGTTCCTATGTTACAATGGATGATGCTACACAAAACAAGAATCTCTTTGATTATGGAAGAATTCTTATTTCTATCTCCATGCCTGAGTTTATCATGCGCTCTGTTAACTTGGTTTTACAAGGGACATCTTTTCTCGTTAAAGTGTTGGAAGAAGCCTTCTTAGATTATACAGCTCTATATTGCGACTTTTCTTCTCTGCAATGCTTGGCTGAAGATGATGACACGACTTCCAATGGAAAGGAAGGGTCGTCTGTAAGTACAACCTATGTTCATGAAACTTTTCTTGGTGATATCGGCATAGGTCAGGGTGAAGGATTTTTTAGTGAAAGAAGCATGGGTCAGGGTGCTCGAGAATGCTCTTTTCCTAGGGTGGGAAAGAAAGTTTCTGCCACCTCATTGAATCCTAGCCACCCTATTTCAAAGTCTATCTCCCTTCCTAACCTTATGGCTGTGGAACCAGGTGGAAAGTTGACAAATGGCAGAGAAAAAGATGGGACTCTGAAGGGAAGTTTCTCTATTAAATGTCCTCCGTGAAGAGCAGAAGTTTTGCAATCTCTGTTTCTTGTTTGTCGACAGGCTGATTCTTGAAGGCGTCTGTGATATCAGGAAACGGCAGATAATGAGGGAAAAAAAAAAAAGTACACTTCGGTACTTTACTAAATATCAGTTTAATATATATATATATATATATATAAACATTAAGCATTAAGCATTGCTTAAATTTGTGATTAAAACTGTAAAGTTGGAATATCCAATTGAACCTTTTTATACTAAAAAATAAAAAACCGCAGTACTTAAAGTTTGCAAATTATTACACATAGTAAACATAAACAACTGAGATTAATCAATTCACCTTTACAATATGCAGCATGGTTTCCTTTCGCTTTTGAACATAGCAGCGGATGGAGCTTGAGTTTCTCTCTTCCGCACGCAGCTAAACTCTGTCTCCCGCTGTAAATCAAAACTTTTCATGCGAGACATAAAATGGTCCACATTATCACTAATTCACGAATATTATACCTAACCATGAAATCCCATAGAAACGAGGAATGGGGGGGAAGTTGGTTTAACAACTCAATGAAGCATCTAATCCTGTCATCTTCATTCTCTAATTTGTTGATTGAAACTCCTCCAAGCTCCTTTGACAGAATTCTTATCTCCTTTTCTTCTTTGCCATCAGGCAACTCTTTGAACTTAGAAACGATGAGATCTAATCTTTTATTATCTTCCGACGTTTTGCTCTTAATTTGATTGTTTAACAAGGCTTGTATTACATCGAAAGTACTACAGTTCTATTTAATGTTAAAGTTCGAATTGTAGATTGAAAGGAGAAAAAAAAATTCCTGGAATTTTTTTAGTGGGAGCTAGCGACTGAGAATTTATGCATAAAATTAGTGCTTGTGATTTCCGATTGGAACAAGTACTTTAATTTCATGAGTTAAGTATAATTAAGATTCTGTTCATCCATATCTACTATATGGCCACATGCTGAAACTGAAAAATGCTTGCTGCCTAAAGTCTAATTCATAGTAATTATATTTGCAAGTAACTGATTCATTTATTCTTTTTTTTTTCAGGGATAACTTTAGAATATATATATATATATATTTCACTGTTTTCTCAATTAGATACCTTTTTTTTTCCAATTGGTAACTTAACGTTTTTTTTTTCCCCCCAATAAACACCTGTCTGCGTTTCCTTTCATGATCTAACCGTAAACAATTAAAAATATTTTAGCAATTTAAAAAATTAACAAATTTTGCACAAATTAAGCAAGATACTGACAAGCAGATGACATACATTTGAGGAGTTATATATATTTTAAATTGCTAAATTTTTTTACCGACGGATTTTTATGAATAAAATCCATTGCAAAGTTTTTTTATTTTTTATTATTCGCCCTTTAATTTTGGATAGAAAAGGATAATGAGATTAACCCTACAGTGTCTGCAGATTCTATATATAAATAGATGGCTTGATTAGTATTTTTAATAATGAGAATTGCGGAAGATTTTAAGTTTGAGTTATTTTACCACCATCAACTAATATTGGTGGAAATTTAACAAACTTTATAATACAAAGATAAAACTACCCAATGTTGTATAGTCTACATTAAGAAAAAAATAGTTAAACATGGGTTAATCCTTAGTTGGTGAAATGGTTTAATCCATGACTCAGACGTTCATGTCATTTCTAATCGGTCCGTGGGCTACATGGTGTCATGACCCAGGGCCATACAGGACATGAAGTCAGAAATGGGAGCCCAGTTCGTAATAAATGAAAGGAGAAATACTGGTTGTTTAGGATTGATTAGGTGGCAGTCCACTTAGAATAATGGTATCATATTATCGGTTGATATTGGTAATATGAGGTGTAATGATGTAAAGAGCTGTCTATTAGTTTTACTTTCTTCTATAAATAGTGTAAGTTGTAACAGAATAGCAAGTATGAAATGACTAGTCTAATTTGAATTTCCTCTCAGTATTTCTCTCTCGATTTCTAAGTTTCTAATCTGCTTTTCTCTATTTCTGATCAAATTCTTCTTCTAATTGCTCTTTCAACTCTGATCTTCTCCTTATATTCTTCTGGTTTGCTTGATCTTCTCCAAGATCATTACACATGAGTTAATCCTCACTTGGCATATACACTTGCTTGGTCGAATATTTTCGGGTCAACCCATTTTTTTAAAAAAAATTTCCAAAACGTCATTACTTCATTCTTTTAACCAAAACATCCATTTCAACTTTTGTATTTTCTCGTTCCAACTTTTATAATAAAATCAATCAAATTAAAAATAAATTCCTTATTTATTGCTCCTTAGTTAGAATATTTCTTTTTTAGTTAGAATATTTCTTTTTCTCTCTCTGGTTTCCTTCTTTAATTGAATTTTTTTTCTCTTTGATTTCCTTCTTTAATTGAATGTCTAACCACTTTTATTTTCATTTGCATTTACTTTCTTTGGTATTTTTGTTATCCAGAGTTTGTACTCCATGAAAGATATCAAGAAAGGAAGAAATAACCGCAAAACACTGCAGGCACCAATTTAAGCAAAACTTGATTTTGTGTCCAAATCTCTTATATTGAACCTAATCATAAACCCATGTTTCTCGTTTTTATGAGTTCTCCTTTCAAGTTCAAATCTTTAAGCCCTAAACCCGTTCCTCTTCATTTTTATTTCCTTTCAAGTTTAAGCTTTAAACCCTAAACCCATGATTTTAGCTTTGCATGTTTCCTTCATCTTTAATATCCTTATTCAAGTAATTAAAACTTTTTCAATTTCACACATATGCTGTTAAATTATCTGTATGTTTATTTTATTTCTATCTACCACAAGCATAATGAGTAGAATTTGGTTTCTTCATATAAAATATTACATTTGTGCAGGATTTAATTTCATATAATATGAATATATGTATATAACATAGATATAATGTTGCCAGTTAGGTAGAAAGAAAATAGAGTGAAAGTTGTGCAGAATTTAGTATCATATAATATAGATATAAGCTACATATAACCTTCAGATAAGCCACGAATATTAGACAGTTAAAAATCTTCCTGAAAATAAGCCATATCAAGATATCCAAAAATCAAGCTAACAAACTGATATATAAACAAACTCCTAAAGACTTGGCCTAAATCAATAATTATTAATCAAATCAGTTTCTAAAAGATACTAAAGACACGTTTCCAACAAACTCAATGAAGCTTATAATCCTATCATCTTCATTACCAAATTTGTTGATTGAAACTCCTCCAAGCACCTTTGACAGATTTCGTATCTCCGCTTCTTGTTTATCACCAGGCAGCTCTCTGAACTTAGGAACAATATCTTATTTTACATTGTCTTCCAACATTTTGCTCTTTGATTGCTTAACAATCAGTGCTTGTATTACATTGAAATATACACTCAAGCAGTCTCGCTATCTCGTGTAAGAACTTTCTGGTCTTAATTAATTTCACCTTCCTGGTGAGGTTTATTAAAGATAGGTAATTGAGAAAGAAACCTAGTTGATTTTTGGCAAGTATCTAGTTGATTTTTTTTTTTTTTTCCTGAAGATAGGTGTCAAATAAATAATTTAAACTGCCCACTTTTCTTTAATTTACCGGTGTGAGATTTGTAGTCTCCAACAATTACAAAATGAAGAAGCTAAAACAAGAAAACATGACCATAAATACATTCATCACAATTATTCCCACCCAAGGACAACTTTCACGCTTACATCACAATAAAGACGAAAACTCCTTGTAAAATATTTTGATTTCCAGAACACAATCCTGTATTTCGTTTTAAAAAATAAAGGGAAAAAATGTCATTTAACTACAATAGCAGTAGTAGTAGTAGAAGAAAAAAGCGACGCTACAGCCACACTACTAAATATCAGTTTAGGATCCGTTTAATTTACGGCTTACCTAAACCAAAAGCCTTCTTAATATTTAAACAAAAAGAAAAGCAGATTTAGATTTCAAGTGCTACATAATTTTTGAAAATCATTACTAATTAACAGTAAAGAAGAATAACTAATTAAGATTAGTACTCACCTTTTATAGTATGAAGCATCTAGATGTTCCACATTTGGCCATATTAGTTGATGGAGCTTTATTTTTTCTCTCCAATAAATCAAAACTTTTAGTGCGAAACTTCTTTATTTGTGGTGTGATTGGTATCAGAGGCGGTGCACGTCGATTATACATATCAATGAAATGTGAGGGAAATGGGGAATCCTGAGGAAGTTGGTTTAGCAACTCAGTGAAGCATCCAATCCTCTCATCTTCATTATCTAATGATTTGTTGATTGAAACTCCTGGAAGCTGCTCGTTTAACAGATTTTGTATCTCCCTTCTTTGTTCATAATCACCCAACCTTCTGAACTTAGATTCAAGATCTAATTTTACATTTTCTTCCAGCATTTTGCTCTTAATTCGATTGCTTAACAAGGCTTGTATTACATCCATGCCTGCATTGGAATATATACACTCAAGTGAGAGGAACCAAAATTCTTCAAATGGAATCAAAGTTCTAATACCACCAAAAAAAAATAAATACTAAAGTTAAACACAAATAGAATTTATACTCCGGTTGTTTTCATCTATCGTTCCTGAACTTTGTTTTTATTACATAAAAATCACAAAAATTTTTTTTTCCAAAAAAATCACTAACTTATATTTTTCTTTCACTAAAATTACTTTTAACCAATTTCTGGTGACATGTATAACAACTACCACATTAAATTTTCTGTGACATATCAACTGTCACGTTATATTTTCGGTGACACATCAACTATCATATTATCTTTTCGATTACCCATATTTAAAAATTGGCCAAAATATATTTTAGTGAAATAAAGGTGATTTTTTTTTATGAAATTTTTTTTTTATAATTTTACTATAATTAAAATAAAGTTTAATCATAGATACAATTAATCCATTTATACTCGATCGCGTAGTAAAATTAAAAATATATATATTATTACTAAAAGATTTTTCCAATTCTTTACTAAGAGATTTTTTTTTTTTTTCTATTTTTCTTGGAGAATCTTAAAATCGTATTCCCCTACATTAGTATTTAACATTCAGAAAACAATATCCTTTCACTTATTAAATGTTTATGTTTGACTGGGAAAAAAAAAATCCTGGAATTTTTTTAGTGGGAGCTAGCGAGTGAGAATATATGCATGTGCCAAAATCACTGTTTGTGATTTCTAATTGGAACAACTACTTTAATTTAATGTCGAGTATAATTAAGATCCTGTTCATCCAGATCTACAATGGCCACAGCTGAAACTGGAATATATGCTTGCTGCTTAAAATCTAACTCTGCTCAATAAATAAATAACATTTCATGTAATAGATAAATAAATAAAATGAAACCGGATGATCATTCATGTAATAGAATGTGTTAATAGATAGACAACTATTCTTGAAATTTTATAGGCCAAAAGAATAAGATATGAATATATAATGCAAGGCACGTAGAGGTTTCTGTTCTGCAGAATTTTCAGCTATATTTCTTTTCAAAATGCATACTGTTCCTATATATGCCATCTTCAACGCACTTGAACCTTAACTTGACAACTCTCTGAAACCTTATCAACAGGCTCAACTGCAACAAAATTGGAATCGACGGCCTGGGTCCAAATCCCTTCAGCAAATCAAATTTTGATTTCACCTTTCCACTGTCTGCTCATCAGCTAGTAATACTCTCTACATTTCAAAACCAAATATTACATAAGTGTATGGTATCTTAAGTCTGGGAAGTTAAGTGATGTTCCTTGTGATAGCCTCACCAGAAGCATGGACTGAAGTGCTCAAACGCTGCTGCTGCTCACTCTTCCGTATCCGAGAAATTCGTTTTCTATGATTTCGAGCCTGTTTATGCTGTTCCCACTCGTGAGCTCCTCTAAGAACCCGATCACCACAAGCCTACCAGAGTATGAGAAAAATAAAATTCATATAGTACCAAGTTTAGATTCTGAATCTTGCAAATTTTAAAAAAAGCACCAGATAATATAAGGAACAGGAAGTCAAGAAGACCTAAGATTCAAGCAGTGCTAACCTTACACACAAATTGGGTTCACATGTAAATAAACACTAAATAATAAATAAACTAAATAAATAAAAAATACAGTTTAGATGCGTCTGTTATTTGTAACATACACATTAGACTATAATAGACGTATCAATCTACATTAATGCGTTTGTTAGCTACTCAACAAATGCATCCGAGTCTTAATATGATAATTTTATTTATAAAAATATCATTGCGTTAACTTTATATATTTGTTTTCTTCAAAACAGACATATATGACCATCGCATAAGGTATATTTATATATGTTGAAAAAATTGTGATCATGAGCCATTTTGAGAGGATTATTCGGGTGGGTCCCACAACTCGGTTTTGGGAAAAAGACCCGGATATATGTTCTTTGACATGAGGACTATGAATTAATGTATTCATATGCTCAAAATGGAAAATGTGTGAATAGAAATTGAAGCTCAGAGTAAGCTCCATGATAAGGAAATTTAAAGGTGAAAAGTGAGTGGGATTTGTCCCACATCACTAAGAATTGAAGTTGGACTTGTGTTTATATATAGAAATGCTTTCTTACATGGATAAGAAAAGTAAAATGGAAGGCTCTCTCTCGCGCGCTCAGGCGCAGGGGGGCAAATCCATGGGCCCGGATGGCCCAATGCGTGGGTGCGCGACCTGCGTACACGAATGTCGGCCCAAAATCTCGCATGGGAGTATAAGGCAGATCCACACGCCCGTGTGGATTCTGTTCTAGAATGAACCTTTGAGCTTCATGTCTTTTGGAATGTCAATTTCTGATGTTTCAAAAATTAATTTCACCATTATTTGAGAGTTACAAAGGCATTATTGGCAGCCTTTAAAGGAAATTAATCACAATTAATCCATTGTCTCCTCCATCTAGTATACATAGGTGGTTTATGCTTGAATTTTTTTTTAGAGTTCAAAAAATCATACTTTGATAGTTTCTTTCTTTCTTCTCCTTCTTCTTCTCAAGTGATAGAGGTTGTGGCAAAGCAAAGTTCGCTGTAAGTAGGTGTTGTATGTTCAACAACTGCTTGGAATCTGTTGTATTCTGGAAGACAAACGCCGTTATCCTAAACATCCGTGTAGGAGGCGAATTTGTTTTAAGGAAACTGTGTGCTACACAGGCCTCAGATTTGTTTTCCATTTTCTACTATTGAATTTGAATATTGAATTAACATTTCTCCTATTTCTTGTATTTGTTTTCTAACAATATATTAGTGAAAGCTTGTATTAAATCGAAATATATGCTGAGCAAGTGGAAGAGGAACTATTCTTGAAACGAAATCAAAGTCCTACAGTTCTATTAAATGTATTGTTTTTTAGTGGGAGCTAGAGAGTGAGAATTTATGCATATGCCAAAATTAGTGCTTGTGATTTCTGATTGGAACATATACTTTATTTTCTTTCAATAATTTCATGCTTATTCATAAGGTTGAAAACCTCATAATAAGCCTCTAAGTCCAATGCTTAAATCTTGAAATCAGTGTTGGATTTTTGCTACTATCTATCTTTGAGGGTGCAACTCTTAATTAGGGAGTATAATTGTCAGTTGTGGAGGGAAAAAACTTTAAAAAATAGTATAAATTTATTTATTTTTATATACATTTAAAAAAAAATTAAAAGTGTGCAATTACCAACTTGCTTATGTACATACATTTAATTTCCAACTTTTCTTAGAGAAAGAGTTTAAATTCTTACCAAAACATTATGAGTATGAATAAAAGGGAATTGCTTTAATTTATGCTACATCCTCAATTTAAGAATTATTATAGCATAGGATTCTGTTTGTTGTATATGACTTTGATTCCATATTAGAGCATCATTAATAAATTCAAATAATATTTTAAATAAAATATATTAAAATATTAAATAAATTGAAATTAATGTTAATTGCATTGATAAAATATGTTTGAAAATGTAGTTAGAATTTCAGTGACGTGGCAATAGAATCTATTATTTACTATTCACATCCAATGACGTGGATGGTGATGCTCTTATTGTCAAAATGGAACTGAGTTCCACTTTTTAATTAATAGTAATTATATTGCAAGTAACTGATTTTTTTTTTTTTTTTTGGGGGGAGGGGGGATAACTTTAGAAAAACAAATTTCACTGTTTTCTCAATTTGATACTTTTTTTTTTTTTTGTCAATCGGTAACTTAACGTTTAAATTTGTTTCCATTAAACAGCTGTGTGTTTTTCCTTTCATAATCTAACAGTGAACAATTAAAAATATTTTTAGTAATTTAAAAAATTAACAAATTTTGTTCTTCAACTCAAATTAAGCAAGACACTAACTCTACAATAAGCAGATGACATACATTTGAGGCGTTATAAAGCAAAATATTTTTAAACTACTAAAATTTTTTACTGACGGATTTTTCTGAATAAAATCCATTGCAAATTTTTTTTTTTTTTTAATTATTCACTGGTTGATTTTGGATAGAAAAATAATGAGATTGACCCTGCAGTATTGCAGATTCTATGACTTGAGTTCCATCGATCTCGGGGAAAAAAAAAACAACTGATAGATGTATAATTGCAAAAAATAGTTGTCAATCGAGGGGTGGAGCTCCTAATGAACTATAAAAAAAAAAAAAAAGAGAAGAAAAAAATAGTTAAACATGGGTTAATCCTTAATATTGGTCAAATGGTTTAATCCATGACTCAGCACGTTCATGTCATTTCTAAGGGTTTTTGGGTTAATCCTTATTAGGCATACTTGCTTGGTCGACGAATATTTTCGGGTCAACCCATTAATTCAAAATTTCGAATTCAGATATCGAAACGACATAAAAGGTTGCAAGCTTTGATAGGCCACCACAGCAAGTTGAGAAGTTTTTTTTTGGCCCGATGCTGTCTATCTAAACAGTAAAAACAAGTAGATAGTCCTTCATATTTATTTTAAAATTTAGTAACGAGAGAGATTTCCATCCTACATATATTATTATTGAGCTCTCATTTGCCAAAATAAAAAATTAAACAGATTTTATAGGCTCTTTATTTTGTAATATTTTTATTTCTCAATCAATAAACTCACAATTAGATTAAAAATCTAATATTCTCCTCCAAATCTTGATTATGTTGTGAAAAAATTAGGATATAATAGAGTAGAGTTGCAATTAATAATTTGACAAAATAACAATAAAATAGAATACACACATTTTATGTGAAAAATCCCCAAATAAATCAAAGTAAAAACTATAAGAAATAAATAGGAGATCACAATCTTCTCAATTTATGGAGAGAACAATTTAAAAACTCTCTAAAAAAATTAGGATAATAACTATTTGTCTATCTCTCTTTCTTTTTTTTTCTCTCATTTTTCTCTCAACTTTGCTACATCTCTTGCTATGTTGAATTTCTTCGCAGAATGGCCTATTTATAGGCAAAGGCAGGCCGAAAATGTTGACAACACTTTGCCAAAAGTTGGCACCGAAGTTGGATGCCAAATTTGACAAAAAATGCACACTAATTAACAGATTATACCTATAAAAGAAATCCGATGGAAATGAGGAGTTGGGGGGAAGTTGGTTTAACAACTCAATGAAGCATCTAATCTTGTCATCTTCATTCTCTAATTTGCTGATTGAAACTCCTCCAAGGTCTTTTGACAGATTTCGTATCTCTGCAATTCTTGTTTATCATCAGCCAACTCTCTGAACTTAGATTCAATATCTAATTGTACAATATTGCCTTCCAACATTTTGCTCTTTGATTGCTCAACAAGGCTTGTATTACATCGAAATATATACTCAAGTGAGAGAGGAACTAAATTCTTGAAATGGAATCGAAATACTAAAGTTCTATTTAGTTTATAAAACACAATTATAGAATCTTATATACTCGGAGCAATAATATAATTTAGATAGTGACTATCTAAATTGGATGTGCTTAGATAGAAAGTTGTACTTGATAACGGAGGATACATTATTGTTTCAAAATGAATTAAGTCAATCCAAAATTAGTTGCCCACAATTATAATATCTTTTTCTATTCTTAAACTCTCCATGTGGGATTCTATTCAATGTCTAATTAATTTGTAAAATGTTGAATTGAAAAGAATCCTAAAAATTGAGATTTTAATTGTAATTAAGATTAAAATAAAATTAATTGAAAGAAACTAAGACTTGTTTTTATCTTGTAATTTTATTGGGTGGAAAATGTTGTGTATATATATATATATATATTATTTAATATTTCAAAAGATTTACGAACAATTTATTCTTATTTTTTTACTTACTGCCACAAATGAAGGCTCAAATAAGTAAACGGTATTAACTTTCGGAAGTAGACAAAATTTTGTTAATGGCCTAATTTATTGCACTAATTACAATGGTTATAAAAGCTAAGCTTAAGTCTCTCTATAACGTGTAAGATATTCCTTAAAAGTTAATACTCCCTCCCTCTGTAAACAATAGGCTCCTTTTTTATTTTTATCCATTCAAAATTATAGGTTTTTTTTTAAAGTGTATTTATTATACTCAATTACAATTTTACCCTTATTCCACTATTATTATATCATCATTTATATCAATAAAAAATCATTTTTTTCTGACTATTGTTTTAAATTAGTTTTGAAATTTATTAGCATTTTATAAAAGTATTTTATAGTATTAATTTGAGTTGCATTTTCAAGATAATTAATTAAACACATTTTTGGAAAACATTAAGTAAAATTATTAATTTAACTAAACTTAATAATTTTCTTAATATGCACGTAAAATAAAACTAAGCTTATCTTTTTTGGATGGAGAGAATAATATATATTCTGGAGTATAAAAATAGTTTTACTTCTCTTTAACCCTATTACTTGCAGCACATTATTATCTTTTCTTTTTTTATAAACAAATATTTTTATTGAAACACATTATTATCTTTAGAGAAAAAATTTTGGGTGTGTGGAAAAAGTTTTGCCGAGACAGTTTTGTAAATTGCTTTTTGTTCCTGCACCTAGCAATCCAAACCTATAAGAAGCTGTTGTATTCTGGAAATTAAAATTCTTAAGGACAGTGTTATTTTATATTACTTCATATTTTTTCAACATAAACCACATATATTCTTATCTGTTTTACTATCTAAAACTAATTTTGTTCGCAATTTAAATTCTATATCCCTCTCTGAAGTTGTGTTTAGTAGAGTTTAAACCCAAGTGTTCCTTTCAACAAATTCAGCTTTATGTAAATTTGTAAATACACATGTAATCCTGCTTTAGCGTATGAATATAAACACGTGGAAATTGCATTAACAATAAACAGATTAGGATAAGATGAACTTTAGAACAAGGTTATATACATCATTGATTTACTGAGAACTCTTTTGTGAACAGAATTTCACCAACTACACACCATTCGTTTTCTTTAAATGGGTATAATACAGCTTTTGTTTTGTTAGTGAATCTTTTCTATTTAAAATAAAAAGGGGAAAAAACGCCTAACTATTTACCAAAATATTGTCCTTCAAATTTATTTTTTTTCAAAAATAGAAAAAGTGCTAAAGTATTTTTTCAAAAATATAAAAAACACTAAAAATTTTACAAAAATTTGAAACTCAATGTTTACTAAAGGTTTACTAGAAATTATACAAAATTTACCTAAATTTTATCCGATATTTACCAAAGGTTTAACTAAATTTTACCATAAAATTTATGAAAGTTGAAATTTTTCAAGATTTAGCAAAAGAAGGTTTACCAAAGATCTAGTTAAGGTTTACCAAATTAAATAACCTTGATTAAGTTAATTTAATACAAATTTCTTTTGGTAATTAAGGTTTATTTTAGTAATTAAGCTAATTAAATATAAATTTACATTTTTTTAATTAAGTTAATTAAATAATAAAAAATAAATAAATATAAATATAAACGGTAGTCATGCAAGTTAATGAAATTCTTAAATTCATATTTAAAAGATGAAAAAATATTATTTTCCTTTTCAATTGAATGCAAACTTGTGCTAAATACACAGTGATTTCCATATTTGAAAAGAAAATAGTTAAGAATTGGTAAAAATAAAAATAAAAACAAAAACGGTGGCAATGAAAATACGGAAAACATCAATAGAATTGAAAAAACTTCTGACGGTAATTTAATTGTAATATTTCTTCATTTAAAATCACATGGAATAATTTGTAATGTTGACTTACCAACTAGAATTCTGAACTAAAAAAAAAGTTGACACAATGTCCGAATTTTTAATTATCGGATATTTATCAGATTTTGAAATGTTAATTTAGATGTTAATTTCTAACATATTTCAATATTTATTTCACAATCTTTTAAATATATTTGTACTGAAAATAGACAATATCAGCATAAACTTATTTAATAAAACATGAATTTCATGTTTTCAATTCTACGAGGAGACCGATTGTATGCTTGAATGGACTTAGAATTTGAGAAAAAAACAAGTACAGAATAATGGAGAGCAGTTTTTTTGTAATGTCACGTTGATTCTGTCTATCAGATGTGGAAAAGGGCTCTATTAATACTTAATTCTTTTAGGGTCCTTAGTTAAGTCCGGGTAGTGCAAACTCATAATCCAACATGTATTTAGCAAATTGAAATTAAAAAAATAATAATAAATCATAAAAACATTATAAAATAAAAACAAAATATATGGAGCGACAAATAGATCAATCACTAATCTTTTGTTTCAATTAACATGGGAACTGAAATTCCTCTAAATCATGAGAATATTCTATCGCTCTATTGGGTAAAATTAGTTAATAATTTAATTTCAAGTTGATGATCTAGTTATAGCTAATAATTTAACTAATTGAACTAAAAATATTTGATAAAACTAGTTGAAAATATAATTTAAAAATGCAAAATATCATAAAAGATATGTTTTTATTAATCAAAATATTATATAAAATACATTTAAATACATAATACAAATAATTTATACATACATATTATATATTAAAAAAATTTATATTAAATATATCATCATAATATAATAAATATATTCACATTTATCATCTAACATTATATTATTATTATATATATATTTGATAATTTAATAATTATAACATGTCATTTGATAAAAAGAACAATGGTATAAAAAAAAAAAAGAAAAATTATAACTAGCTTTTTTTTAATACTACTTGTAAAAGCTTTTTAGTTAAAAAATTGTAATTTAACTTTTTTTTTTTCAAAATAAACTATTTTACTAAACAAATATTATAACATATTTTGGTATTACCGAACAATATCTACATTGTGACAGATTTTCTGTCTTCAACAGACAATCCGTAAGCCATCGCTGCTCTGATCGTGCCTTGCTGCTATGACAATAAT
>CATIWF010083738.1:0-14924 GCA_949630135.1 Balakata baccata
GCTTTTCGTCTACCTCTTCTCCATTGAACCATTGATAATTTGATATATTTGCATTCTACACTTTTCTCTAATTTAAAGAACAAACAACCCATATCTATTTTTTCTTGATGAATTGCCTGTTATTTGACACAAAGCAAACTACATATTGAACCTCTTAATTAAATTAATTTGAACATGCTTGATAGAACAAATCAAGGGTTTATTTGTTTATATGTGATTTAATTAGACTCTTAAAATTAAGATCTCAATTCAATTGAAAAACCCAATAGTAGAAAATTGAAAAATTCAGAGACCAAAAGGAAAGAGACCTAAAGTACCAACCCAAGAATTCCCAATTTGAAATCAAACTTGTCTACTAATATCACTTCCCACTCAACTCTTGTGTGCCATTTTCATGAAAGCAAATATAAGGTTAATTTAAGATCATAACTAAACACATGGGGAAAGAAATCCAATCCCATCAAGATACGGGATCCCAATAGTTTCTATAAACAAATTCAAAATAATTCTAACGATATAGTTGTAAGGTCTCAAATTTGAATGTTCAATTGAACCCATTATAAAAAAACAATTCATAGAATATAAAAAGCAATTCTTTACACATCCCTCGATCTCTAATTTCCTGGTATTATACAAAGAAAGCAAAAAGAAAAGGAAAAGAATCCTCCACTAGTTGCCCATGGATTTCATTGTTTACATAGTTATATCTATCATTTCTGTTAGGTTAAAAGTTCTCTAAAACCTCAACTGTAGCACTCAAAATTAATGAAAAAGAACACAGAGAAATATTCTTAAAAGTTTTCAACACATCCTTCAACTTACAACTAGACTTATTTTTATATTAACACTAATTACATGGAAAATCTTTCTAAGGATGTTGCTTTAATTTTGAGTCTCAAAAGAAGCTAATAATTATAAAACACTTGGTTAGATTGCGATCAGACTACTTGCATGGCAAAGATAACAGGGGATCTTTAGCAAATCATCTCTGAATCTAACTGTGTTAGCTCTTAGCTGTTAAAGGGAAATTACCACTACATACAACAAGTTGAGGGTTTATATATTAGAAAACCAGCAAGACACATCATGCTAATGTTTTATATGAAAGTGATTGATTGGTGAAGAGAGAAAAAAAGTGTTGGACAGTCACTTATTCCTGTATATATTGAAAGAAAAGAAGAGATAGAAAAGACTAAATTAATGGTCTATCAATACAAAACCCACTAATTAATTGTATCAACTTGAAAAAACATATTTTTCATGTTATCATTAGAAGAAGAAGCTTCATGAATCCTTCCTTCCTCTGAGTATGGGTCCCTAGCAGCATTTTGATGTTAAATTTCACCAAATGCCATTGCCACATGGCACTATGTCAGCAGCAGATAGTGGGTTGTCCCTACTTTGATTAGAAACTCCATTAGACTAAATTAGCTAGTTCAGTGGAGAATCCATATGCTTCTGATCAAAAGATAATACCTCCTCTACTGATGAGCTAAATTAAACTCAAATAATTGCAAATATTTTATAGCAAATTCAACTCTGAACCTTTCTCTACATAAATATTGCATCTGCAAGCAGCCACTTCCAAGAATTTTCCCATCACAAATCTCCAAGGTCTTCTGAATTTAGTTTGAACCTCCAATTCAGCATGTCAATTGCTATTAGTTCAACAACTATTGGTAACTTTTACTCAAGAAGGTTGCTACTTCATTCCCTTCTTTACCAATCACAGGCTTCAGCTTCAGCGGCAGCTTCACCTGTTGCTGAAAACAGCCACGACCCATCAAAGCCATACTCTGCAGGCAACAATTCATTCGATGCTAATGTTGTTATGGTTCTCTCAGTTCTCTTGTGTGCCTTAATTTGCTCACTGGGATTAAACTCCATCATCAGGTGTGCACTAAAGTGTTCTAATTTAGTAGCTAATTCGCAGTCTTCCGATAATCCAAGAGACCAGTTGGCCAACACAGGGGTGAAGAAGAAGGCATTGAAGACTTTCCCAGTAGTGAACTACTCAAGTGAGATGAAGCTGCCTGGACTAGACACAGAGTGTGCGATATGTCTATTAGAGTTCGCACCAGGGGAGAGGGTGCGGCTCCTGCCCAAGTGCAACCATGGGTTCCATGTGCGGTGCATTGACAAGTGGTTAAGCTCCCACTCCTCTTGCCCTACCTGCAGGCACTGCCTCATCGAGACATGCCAAAAGATTGTTGGGTGCAGCCAAGCTAGCTCATCACAGCCTCCAATTGTTCAAGAACCCACCATTGTCAACATAGCCCCACTAGAACCTGAAGCTTTCATACCCACTTATAGGGGAAATAGATAAGAATATAAATCTTTTTCCTTTAATTGCATGATTTTTAAGTTTTAAGTTGAGCCTAAGCCTGAAAATTGGCACCAAAAAGAAAGCCTTTACACAGGTTAAGGGCCACCATTCACAGTAGAAATAGCGTAGATGTAAATTTGTTTGTATACTGTTTGAAAATGTTAATGAATTACTTGTTTCAATTTTTAGCCTCAATGTCCAAAATCAAGACTAAAATTGTAATTACATGCAATTTTTAAAATATTTTGACAATATATGTATCGGAAGGGAATCCACTGAAGACCAAATACTACAAAAGGATGCTTCCTGCATAGAATAACAAGTCTAATAACAAAAGAAAAGGGCATTATTTTATTAATTTGCTTTTCGCACCAAGTCATATTACCAATTTAATTACCTTATATAAAAAAACTAGCTTAGCTATATTAAAATAAGAGTATGATCATACAACACGTGTTTAGGCACGAGCAGTACTAAGATGAATGAGTTCTTGGAAAATCCTCGTATTACATTCCTTTTTTAAAATTTAAAAAAGTGTGAATGAGTTGATACAAAACTCTTTCAGTTTAATTGAAGTTTCGAGTTCAAATCCTAAGTACATAACTACTTTAAAACTCTTGAAGAGTGTTTTGCTACCTTTCAGAACTTATCCAGTATAAATATGATTATCTCAGTGCGTTGATATAAGTGACAATGTCTATAGTTTCACTAAAAAAAAAAAATTAAGAGTCAAATCTCCTCTACATACTAATGGATGCAGGTAATTGGATTCCAAAAAATTGCTTCAATGAAGACAAACAAATAATGCCAACTACCACACGACTTCTTCTATTATTATTATTATTATTATTATTATTATTCCATGCAATTCTACAGGTTAATCCGGCAATAGGAGAAATGGGCTTATTCTAATGCCATAAGGAAGAGATGGAAAATTGTGGCAATCTATTTAAAACCAATGAATTTGTCCAATCAAAATAGAGCTTAAAGCCAATGGAAGCTGTGAGTGAATCCACTTCCCATTTCAACTAAAAGGCCAAATTTCTGTCATAATATTCCTAGGAAAGCGTCTCTTTAGCACCCACAAAATCACACTACCATAGGCCTAGGAATTTGATTTGAGAATATGCTTATTTTGACAATGACATGATAATAGTTGCACAAATTGGAACAAGGGTACGTAAAAATTTTGTACATTTGAGTTATATATATATAATATAAATCAAAAAAATTTATTTTTCAAATTTTATTAAAGTCCACTTTTTAAAAATAATATATTCCATTTTATTATATTCTAATTAACTAGAATAATAGCTTTTTAAAAAAATGGTGGAGTTCAATAATCTCGCTCTAACAGAGTGGATCCTCCCTTGATAATTTGTAGAGCTATAGGGGTGTGTTCAATTGGGTTATAGTAGAAAATAGAATCGGACTGGTTAAATTTAATTTTTTTTATTTGATTATTTTTATTAACAGTTTGATAAATGATTTTCAATAGTAATTTGGTTATTTTGATTTGGTTTAGTTATTGAGTTAAATTTGTTAAATTAATTGACCCGAACCAAATTAAATCAGCTATTATTTTTTTTGGGTAAATTGTATCAGTGACTCTTAAACTTTAATAATTATAATAATTTAGCTCTCAAAATTTAATTTATAACAATAAAATATCTAAATTTATCATAAATGTAACTTAAAAGTACTTCCAGCAGGTTGCAAGTAAAAATATAACGGAAAATATTTTTCTTTTTATTTTCTCACTCCTCTCCATTTTTTCTCTTTGTGGTATTAAATTTTGATGTATAACAACTACAATTTGTTTTAGGAGTGTAAAAAAAAAAAAGAGTTTGAGGTGGATTTCACCATTCACATGCTTGATTTCGAAAATACAATCTTGTTTCTGATCTTGTCCCATGCACTGAGAGAAAATTTTTTTGGTTCCTCTCCTCTTACCATACTAAGACGAGAATCTCCAACTTTGACTCCTTCCGATTTTATTAAAATTTTTACTTTATTTTAATATTAAAATGTTTTTTAATTTTAAATAAATATTATATTTTATTAATTTTCAGAAATTAATTATATTAAAAATATAAATAAGTATTATATATATGTGTGTAGTCTTTCCACAAAACACTTTAGAATCGGGATTGGAAAAAATTATAAAACATATCTTATTTAAAGCAGGCTTGGATTGGAGCCCACAAGTTCGGATCCAATCGTTATCTTTTTTTTTTTTTTTTAAACAGAGAGAAAAGAAAATAAGAAGAGAAAATTAAAAAAAATATGATATGGATAAAAATATATCCCGTCATCTCCAGATAATATTTTTATCTGCAATATGCTAAAAGGACTTTTAAGTTATATTTATGGTAAGTTTAGGTACTTTAGTTTTATAAATATTAATATTTAATGGATATTATTTATAACAATTTATATTTAATTTAACAGATATTATTATTTTTATCTGTAGATATAAATCAATTGAATTTTCTTTGAAAAAACTCAAAAATACAATAAAAAATTGCAACATGTGAATATACATTAATATTAATAGATTTATATAATATTCATTTAAAAATAACTATATATATATATATGTATAACAAATAATGTGTACTCATTTCAAAAAAAAAAAAAATGTACAGTGCATATTGCAATATGAAAGAGAAAAAAATAAAAAGAAAAATTCTACAAATATCTAAAAGCTACAAATTTAAAATTCAAAAACTAATTGAAAAAATATCACTTTCTTATATATGATGAAAGAACTAATAAATGAAGAACCAAATAAATTTCGCATTACTCATAATGTTCTCTTTCTCGCACGTATAAATAGATTTTGGTTCATATTACAATATGAACGGGGTTCATAACATAATTTGTCCATGTGCACCCCTATCAAAAATGACTTCAGATTTGGTTCACAAATCTAACCAAATTAATTATAAAAAAAATATGAATAAATTATACTAATAGTCTCTAAACTTTAATATTTATAACAATTTGGCTTTTAAAGTTTAATTTTTTTTAACGGATATTATTTATTTTTTATCTGTAGATATGAATATTAAATTATTTTTTTCTTTGTGTATTTAATTTAATGGATATTATTTTTTTATCTGCAGATATAAATCAATTGAATTCTCTTCGAAAAAACTCAAAATGCAACAAAAAAAAAAAAAATAGTAAAAAATTGCAACATATGAATAGACATTGATATTAACATATTTATATAATATTCATTTAAAAATGACTCTATATGTATGTATAACAAATAATATGCACTCATTTCCAAAACAAAAGAAAAATTTTACTAATTTTTTTTTTTGTTGCATTTTGAGTTTTTTTTGAAGAAAATTCAATTGATTCATATCTACAAATAAAAAAAATATTTGTTAAATTAATTACATAAAGAAATGAAATGAACCTTTATTAATAAAAGAAATGAACATTTAGTAATAAACTAATAATTTTTTACTTTATTCTTAACGAACTTACAATTTATAACAAATAATTTTTTTTTGTTGTGTTTTGAGTTTTTTCAAAAATAATTCAATGAATTCATACTTACTAATAAACTAGTGAACCTTTATTTTATTCTTAACGAAACTATAATTTTATAACAAATGAACATGTATCAATAAACTAATAAACAATTACTTTATTGCTAAAGAACCTATAGTTTACAGTAAATGAACCCGCAATTTATAAGCTATAGTTTACTGATAATTAGCCTATGGTTTACAAAAAATGAACTTTTACAAATAAACTAATAAATCTTTTACTTCATTTGTAATGAAATAACAATTTTATAACAAATAAATATTTCTCATTGAACTAATGAATATATGTACAAATAAATGATGAATATTTACAAAATTGTCATAATGTATTTCATAATTGTATAAATTTGTTTTATTTATAAAATTGTTATATTTCCTCATACATGTGATATACCATTAGTTTATAATGCTATATCGATCTACAACTCATGCACATTGTCATACACCGCAAAGGGTTGATAGAAAAAGACCAAACCCATGACAACATGCATCCACCTGACTTCAGAAAATGTTCTAATATTTATTCTTATCATTATAGTTTGTGATCGGCCCACTGCTTCCATCAGCTATGGATTTGGATAAGATATTTTGTACTAGGTCTAGCCTAGATGGAATCCGGTTCGATTGTAATGGACCGGACTTAGAGATGTCAGTTTTAAGAAAAATTATTGGAAATTTTACAAAAATATTAAAAAATAAGTATATTTTTATATTTTTGAATTTTTTTTTTCAATTTTTCTAAAAGTAATTTTTTAAAATTATAATAATATCTAAATTTTAAAATCTCCACTAGCAAGGAGGACGAAGATGTGATTATCGATCTGTAATTTATTTTTTTCCCAATCTCTTCATCCATTTTGAAAATTTATTCGGTAGAATTGAAAAAAATTTTAGTCAAAATGAAAAAAAAAAATTACTTTTATTTTTGAAAGAAAAAATTAAAAATAGATGTTCAGTGAAATTTTCCCAAAATTATACAGAGGGACCTTTTTTTCAAACTAATTACTATTATACCCACTATTTATTTCATTAACTTAAAGATGAGTCAAATTTTCCATTCGACCGTTTGCCTTCCTGATATCTACTTCAAAACGACCTGTTATTATTAAAATGGAATGGATTTAGCAGTTAAGAATGTGAATAAGAGTTTAAAAACATGAAAACAAGAGAGGAAGAAAGATCGCACCTCGAGGACGTGAGAACTATTAGAATCGACAAGGGTGGATGCCTGAATTAATGGTAGGGTTTGAAATTGGACGATTTGGAAGAATAGGAGCAATAGAGAAGGGCATGCGTCGATGATTCAACGCAGTTGATAATATAATAAATCAGTTTAATGTACATGATATTGGTAATACTGATAACAACTAAAATATCTATGGTTCTAATTTTTTAATATAATAATAAGCAGAATATGATTTATTAGAATTTAATATTAGAAAGCCAAAAAGTACAATTTGATGATATATATTTTATATTTTGAAATAATATATTATATTGTTTTCATTTTAATTTTTTTAATTAAACCTTAGCCCAAACCGTCCAAGCACCAGCTGAAGTAAGTAGGCTCGATTAGGTCCGGCTCGAACCCGGCCGACTTGCTTTGTTGGAGTAACAAAAGCAGACATAATGCTCCAATTGAAGCTAAAATTAGTTGAGGGTTTAAATTGGAAAATAAGTGATAAGTGAGGTGCTTTGTTTGTAATTTTTCCAAAGTAAAATAACCAAATTTAACAATACCAAAATATATTCGGTTGGATTTGAATGGATTTTGGTCGTCCATGTCCATGTCCATGTCCATGTGTGAATTTGGTTTCCTTGGTGGAGAAGGACGCTTGTCCTGTGTCTCAAAATTCAATTGTAAGTGCAAAAGCTGGTTAAACTGAACCGAATCAAAAGGATTCCGATGATTTAAATTTTTGCTCGTCTTCAACGCTGTGATCTTTTCAACCTTATATCTTTTCTAGGTAATACCCTCTATATCCTTACTCTGTCTCTCTCTGGACAAGTCAATTTGCCTTTGAGGGCCTTTAGGGTTCTTCGATTTCTTTAATTCTTGATAACGGATTATTTTAATTTTTAGCTGAAATCCAAATTTAAGGTATACCCATAAACAGAAAAAAAAAAAAAAAGGTGAAACAAAAAGTATTGGCACTTTTGTGAGAATATGAAGTCAATAGTAAATTTAAGCTGGTGTTTCAGTGTTCTTTCTGATTTTCTTTTTCTTCTTAACTATAATAGGAAATAAATATGTGCTCTTGTTTTGTGTTGCTTTGCTGAATTCTTATATGTTATGTATATTTGCCCTTGTTAGCGATTTAATTGCTTGTAATTTTTTTTTTTTTAAAATTTTTAGAGCTCAGTTTGGCTTCGGGGTTCGTTTTGTTATTGTTGCTACTACTCCAAGTTTTGTGATCGAGGCTTTGATTGTGAATCTCTGTTTGCTTGCAGTAGAACGGTATCAAGTTGAATATTAATTAGTTTCTAGTCTCAATTTTGCTCAAGGGGTTTGTGCTTCTGTGGCTCAATTTTCTATAATGGCATCATCTCATAGTAATACTCACACTGAAGCTGCCAAATTGGAACAAGTTATCACTGAATTCTTTGCTAAAAGTCTTCACATAATACTGGAGTCAAGGTCTTCTTATATGTCATCTCGTAATTACAGTGGGGAACAAGCTGTATCATCTCCATCTTCATCTTCATCGTCTTCATCAGGTGTAAGGCCTAGAGATAAATGGTTCAATTTAGCCCTTAGGGAGTGCCCAGCTGCTCTTGAGAATTTTGATATCTGGCGCCAGAGCAATCTGGAGCCAATGGTTGTTGATGTGATTTTGGTGCAGAGGCCACTTGATTGGGACCCTGTGAACTGTTCGCCGAAAAAGGATTTTGGTAGGAATTTTTTCTTGAAGGAGCATTACCCTTGTAGTTGGAATTCTAATCAGGAAGAATTAAGATCTGAATCTAAGAATGAAAAAATTATAGAGAGATGGATAGTGCAATATGAGAACCGGAGGTCAAGGGATAGTGGCTCTGGCAGTAGGAGGTTGGGCAATACTCTGCATATGTTGTACAAGAAATCAATATTACTTTTGAGGTCTTTGTATGCGACTGTTAGGCTGCTACCTGCATATAAGATTTTCCGTGATTTGAATTCATCTGGTCAAATTTGCACTTGCACTCTTACACATAGGGTTTCTTCTTTTGTGGAGCCTTTCACTCGCAAAGAAGAGGCTGAAATGCAGCGATTTGGATTTACTCCTGTGGATACTTCCTGTGGGAGGCTTTGCCTTTCGGTAGTCTATCGATCATCACTTTCAGATGTAAGCTCTGAACCATCAACCCTAATGTCCCCCCAATTTATCCCTGATTATGTTGGGAGCCCATTGGCAGACCCACTTAAAAGGTTCCCCTCTCTTCCAGTGTCACATGGTTCTCCGTCATCCTTACCGTTCTCAAGACGGCATAGTTGGAGTTATGACCTTTATAAAGCCTCTCCACCATCATTTGCTTTCTCACCATCTCCCACTCATTCTGAATCTCACGTGTCAATTTCTAATCCAAATTCTCATCGTTTCCCAACTATGAACTTACCTCCTCACCCGCCAGAAACATCTTCAGTTCATAAGAAGAATAGGAGTTTTGATGAATATTGTCCTTCCCCTAACTTCACACCTTCACCATCTCCATCCCCTCCAATCTATATTCCTGGGAGTAATCTTTCCAAGGATCTTTTACGTTCAGAAAGTGCACCAGTTAGCATACCCACTGCCAAAATTGCTAGTTCCCCTGTCTTGTCCAGCAAGCAAAATTTGCCTCCATCTCCTCCTATCAGAGGGGCCAGATATGGCAATCCTAGGACAGATACATTTACAGGTTTTGTTCAGACTGGTGCATCTGTTGAGAAGGTATTATATATGCTCATGCTCATCACACGAGCTTTTATTGCAAACACATTTGTTCATTTAATATTCTTTTCACATGCTGTAGATATACCCTCTTGGAAAAGATGACACTAGAAAATATTCTGGGGTGAGGATATCATCAAACATCTCTCCGCAAATTTCAGTTTCTAGAAGTTCCAGCAGGTCTTTCCAGGATGATTTTGATGATTCTGACTTCCCTTGCCCATTTGATGTGGAGTACGATGATATAACTGATCCAGGTAGCAGGTAATTGGTCTAGTAGTTTTTGCTACCATATTACTCGTGTTTAATTTGGGTGAAACGGTATAATTTCTTTAAAATGCAGTTCTTACGTTTGAAAGTTTTTAAAACTGGAGATCATTTACATATTTTATATATTATAAAAGATGTGCTTCTGCATAAGAGTCAAATTGTTACACTTTCTTGCCCTAATGTGCAAGGTATAGCGAAGTGCTGACTGTAGAATGTCCTACTCATATCAACTCATAGGGTATAATTGTATAATCAGTAACCAGAAAGTGTTGGGAGTCAAGAAGTTATGTCATTTGAATTTGAGGTTTTTGTTATTATATTGATTTCAAGTAATTACGGAGGATGGATAACAGGATTCAAACAGTTCCAAATCCTGCTATGGTTTTGGAAATTTCTCTAATCTTTGCCAAAATGCAATGTGAAAATCTGAAACCACAAAGCTGGTCTTTTCAGGGAAGCAAATGAGTCCTCAATTGGTGAGCTGAATATATGAGTATCTAAATACTTAAAGATCCTACTTTTTAGCAGTTTATACTTTTAAGATATTACTTGTTAGTGGTTTGTATTCTTACAGCTAAATGACAGAACAGATTGATGAACATACTTTAACTCTATTGAACTGATAGTAGTATAAAGCTTCAACTTCAGTTCTTAGTAGACAAATGAACTGATGAAAGACCTATACTAACCAATGATAATATGATATTATTGGGGATCTCTGTTGAAGTTCTTCTGAATATGTTGAGCAGGAAAGAAAATTGCCTAGCGACTCTATATTCATTGCTTCAGTTGGTTATATAGAAATAATACTTCATATTTTAACATTTACAGAAATCAATTAACTATAGTATTTCAAAAGAGATTTCTTGTAACTTTCTTTCTTAAACTTGCAGAAAATATTATGGATTGTTTTTTCTTTGGTTTTCTATGTCATGAAATCTGTTCAGTGAAAAGTACACAACCATCCTGTGGTTTAAACCTCTAATGCTATGAGGTGTGGCTTGTTTCTATTTTTGTGATATAATTCATATTTCTTCACCTATAACTAATTTGCTGCTGATCTGGCTTAAATTGGGAGAATCATTAGATGATTTTTCGTGCTAGAAATTAAAAGGCACAAAGTCAGCATTAGATGGGCACAGTATGTATTGTCACAAAAGAAGAAACACTGGTATTGATTTGATACACATCAAACTAGGGGTGTCAAAATGGGTCATGACATGTGAACCCGACATGCAAAACACGTAAAATTAGCGGGTTAGTATTGAGCTTATACGGGTTCATGTCATAAACGGGTCAACTTGTTTATAATACGGCTTAAATCGTGTTGTGTCATGGGTTGACACGCAAACCCGTTATAATCCGTTTAATTTTTTTTGTGTTGTGTCAACTTGACCTAAGCTGTTTATAACATGCATAAATTTACTAAAATATTAAGGTTAATAGTGTCATTTTAAAAAAATAATATTTAAATACCATTTTCGTGCCGTGTCAGTCGTGTTAAATGACCTAGAAAGACCTAATTGTGTTGTGTTGGATCGTCTTGTGCCTTGTCAAATGATCCAAAAAACATAATCGTGTTGTGTTGTGTTAAATGACCCAAAAAAATATAATTGTGTCGGATTTTATGATCCAAATACGACACGAAAGTTAAATGCGTTACACGTGTCATGTTCATGTCAACCCGATTAATTAATGAGCCGTGTTCGTGTTGGACCTAATTGTGTCACTTGAGTGGGTCGATATGACACGAACACGATCCGCCAATCTGTTTTGACACCCCTACATCAAACTATAGGCTTTGAAGTGTCAAGAGTCCCAAATCGTATGGTAGTATTGTGTTCTTTGCCTGGCCAGGATCTATATATTGAGTTTAGTGGAAGACTACCAATATATCATTGATTGAGGAGAGGTGATAAGCCTTTAGTATCTTTCTTCCTTTTTCCTATTTTTATGATGCCAAAGTTAGATCAATCTAATTTCTCATTAATTCGACAAATTTATGTCCTATTGTGTTTGAATTGAATTGTGCTTAAAAGAGGTCATTAAATCCCTTGCCTCCCATGAAAAAAAGTTCAAGTGCTAGCTAAACTTACCTTTTGTCTTCTCCAAGTGACATGTAGCCCTTGTCTTTTCTCATGTGGGGCTCACAATATTAAAAATGAGGTATATATCACTCAAATGATGAGAAGGTAATATAGAAATGGTATTTATCATTTATTTATTTATTTTTTGTATTCAATTGATTCATAGAGAAATATTACAATCGAATATACACACTATGGTTTAGCTATTCTAGACAACTTCCTAATTCATACAATTAATTCCTAAAACAATCGACTCTCTAATTAGTGCAACTAATTCCTAAAACGTAGGGATTTAATACTACTGATTCCTAGGTGTTCCTAAAATAGAAATGACAATTTTCGAAAAAAAGTCTCCAAAGTGCTGATATTTTTTCACATTCCCCCTCAAATTGGTGAATGGATAACATCCATTCCAGGCTTGCTTTTTAGTTTCTAAAACATAGCGCCAGCCAATCCTTTAGTGAGAATAGCTGCTAGTAGATCACCAATAGAAACTAAATGAGTGCAAATTAAGACACTATCCAGTTTTTCTTTAGTTGAAATGCCTATCAACCTCACTGAGCTTGTGTAATCATGCTTCACTGGATTATGTGCAACGCTGGTGTCTATTCTTTAACAACTATATCTTGCACCGTATATGTTGGCCCCATTTACCATATACATCCCAGTTGGGTTTGTTCTTTTAACAACTACCCTTGTATATTGAGTATAAACTGAAAGCAATGGAGTGAAATCGTTGTTGACACTCTTACAATACATGCTAAACGTATACAATTCTTGTCTGTGTCTTTAATGTCATATTCGACTGTTTGAATCAAGTATCAGCCAATTCAAATATTCCAGTTGGGTTGTTTTATTGGTGATTTTATACCAAAGTATGACTTCAGAAAACTGACTATTTGATATTGGATTTTTACTTTCCTGCTCCAATGTTAAATCCCTAAATTATTTGAGATTGTGTTCATGTTGATTGCTGTGTCATATCAGTTCTATTAAATATTTAAATTAAATTTAGTAATCATGGATTATTTAATCTTCAATATGAATCATACCGTGTTGTGTTTATGGTATACATCTGCATCATGTAATTATATTGCATCCAATGGTGCCACTTTAGATCTCGTCATTTGACATCCATCTCATTTTATGTTGAAGATTAGAATACTATTTTTGCATTCATATGTAAACTTGAAATCAGTTCCATTGCTTTTCTAATGTAGTATCAGAATCTCCGTGTATTGCTCCAGAATTAACCTTGGTGTCCCCATTCTTCTGAATTAAATTTTCGTAGAGACAGATATTGTATTGTACTTATCCACACTTCTGGCCAAGAAAATGGTTCTTTAATGATTCAAAAAATGTCAAGCACATAGTATTGTATGTTTTTAATTTTTTCAAGATATGTAGCACCTCAATGTAATGACATAAAACAAATTTGGACATCCCTGCACTTGGAAGAAAATAATTGTTGATGAGTTCAATGAAAGTTTTTATCTTGTATTCTATTTATTCGTTTCCCTTCATTTGAGTTAATTCTTTTGAAATTTTTTGTAGGACATTTTTGGTCATTTTAACTGTTGAGAGCATGTGGCACCACGATTGCAATGAGAAATAACATTGGAAGTCAACGCTTTTTTTATCACAAACTTTAATTTGTGCACTTGGATTAGACATTCAATATTTGCATGCTTCATTTCTTCTGCAGGTTTATTTGTGGTCAAGAATCGTAAACTGTGTCGATTGTTCGATATTCCCTTAGAACTATAACAATTTACTGCAGATTAGGTTTCACATCAATTACTTAACCAGATTTCCCAATTTTAGTCTTGCAATATGTAACATGGCACCAGACATTTTTGCATTTATTACCACCTAACTGTTTGATCATATTCTGGAATATGATGTTTATCTTCAAACATGGTGGCTGTAGAACTCTTTTGGTCTAGGTCTATGAACATAAACTGGACAAGAATAAGCAAAATGAAAAACCGGGAAAAATTTTTATTCCGCTCAAATGTATTGGTTATTCAAAGTGATGAGCATGTGTCCTGCAGGCATGAATCTTTCGATCCAAAAAGCCATTTCTGTGATCCACTTGAGCCTGGAGGATTCTTTCCAATTAGAAAATCGCAGGATGCTGCTGTCGGTGATCTAGTACGAATGCTGAAGAAAGCACGACCTCTGCACCAAGATTTCTCCACATCAATTGATTTTTCCCAAGACTCCAGGCCCAAACACAGTAGCAGCAGCTGCAGCCACCAAGAGCATATTCCAGCCTGTGAAGCACCTGCAATTCAGCAGGCTTCTTCAAGCATTGCAACTTCAGGGCTTGTTGGATCAAAGACGACAGCTGATGCATTGGAAGAACTCCGCAGTTACAAAGAGATGGTGAAAGACTTGTTGCTTAATCAGGGTGGTAGATCCGATACATCAGCTAACCTTACTCCTATCAGAAAATCTACAAGCAGCAGTGAAACTGCTGGTTGAATGCGTGTTCGTTCTGGCAAAGATGTACAGCATAATGGTATCAGAGGTGATTTCATTGTATACAGATGAACGTTTTATTAGCGCCCATTTCGTTCTGTATATATGCGGCGATATGAGATGATAGAGGCAGATTCATGCTATGTTGAAAGGGTTGTTGTTGGTTAATTTTAATCCAGCTTATTATAACTTTTGTAAGTGGATTAATGTGCGTTATTATAACTTCTAAAAATATTGAGAGCTTGGCTTCTGTGCCATGTATCAATGATATATATATATATAT
>CATIWF010083751.1:0-13911 GCA_949630135.1 Balakata baccata
AACACGGGAGTGTTGCCAAATTTTCCAGAAATAAAAAAAATAAATTGAAAAAATTGGGCTTGTTCAGGACCACGAGATTTTGGGCCGACATTCGTGTACGCAGGTCGCGCACCCACGCATTGGCCCATCCCGGCCCATGGATTCGTATCCCTCCTGCGCCTGAGCGCGCGAGAGAGAGCCTTCCATTCTACTTTTCTTACCCATGTAAGAATGCATCTCTATATATAAACACAAGTCTAACTTCAATTCTTAGTGATGTGGGACAAATCCCACTCACTTTTCACCTTTAAATCTCCTTATCATGGAGCTTACTTTGAGCTTCAATTTTTATTCACACATTTTCCATTTTGAGCATATGAATACATTAATTCATAGTCCTCATGTCAAAGAATATATATCCGGGTCTTTTTCCCAAAATCGAGTTATGGGACCCACCCGAATAATTCTCTCAAAATGGCTCATAATCACAATTTTTCAACAAATATTACAAATCTGAGCTGATTGTGCTTGTAGCCAATAGTGAAAATGAAAAAAATAATAATAAATAAAAAAAACAAAGCTACAAAACTTTGCCAAGCAAATTTTTTTTTTTTTTTGTGGTTTTGCCATCCACTCAAAATTTAGTGGGTACTGTTTCGCTCTTGGGTAAAAAGAAACTATACTACGCCAATTTATTAAATAATTTTTGGGCCAAGGTGAAAAATCCGATCGAGTTATTTGAAGGGTACTTTTTTTTATAAGCCAAATTTTATTAAAAAATGGGAAAAATCATCAAGAGTAAAAAGCTTACGCTGATGAAAAAACTCCAACTAGTAGCATGAACAAGCCTCAAGCTATACCCAAAAAACGAAGTTAAAAAAAATGTCCATCTAGCAAACTTTTCACATACAAAAAGATAAAATCACCCTAGAGAACAAAGAAAACCAATAACAAGAGACATGAGATCTTCATCATTTGTAGAAATGAGACAAATGAAATTTCGTCGTTCTCTATCTAAAGCAGCCATGTGAAAGTATTTAGTGTTTTTGTTCCTTATCTTACACCATAGAGCTCTAGATTTTTGTCTCTAGAGAGACTCTTTTTGATGCATTTTAGCCCAGAGGTCTCTCCAAATTATATTGCATTTACAAAGAAGCTAGGGTCTGCTGGCAAGAGAGGTTGCATAGCTTTCCAGATCCAAGTCAATATTGTCCAATTCAGACTCAAGAACCTCTATAGATTGATCTAAATTACCAAAAACATTACGATTCCATTGAACAAGTCGATATTTTAGCAATTTCAATTTTTAATAGATAGAAGATCCATTATAAGCATTCAGAGTGAAACCTTCCCACCACAACTTGATCATCATGATAAAACCTTTTTCCTGTAGCCAGCAATTTAGGAATCTGAAAGGCTTAGGACCCCAATTAGATACATGGATAGTCAACAAGATTGGGCAATGATTAGACAGAGCTTTCATGAGGGCTCATTGCTTAGCGTTTGGGAAAGAGAGCCCAATCCAAATTAATAAGAAAGGAATCAATTCTACTTTGTCCAATAGAGTTACCCCGGATGAATTTTTTTCCTATGAGCAGCAAATCAAAGAGTTGGGCATTGTGCACAAAAGATTAAAAGTCAGTAGATGGCAAAATGGATTCAGAGCCAAAGAGAATCTATCATCGTCATTGAGAGTAGCATTGAAATCCTCTGCAATCATAATAGGCAAGTCGTATAGTAAAATAAAAGACTCCAATTCTTCCCAAACAATACGCAGTTCTGGAGAAGAACAAGGAGCATATACTGAGATAATAAGACATCTTAATCTATTGGAGATAATGACTCCCTCGCTAGCACACCAACAACTACTTTTATGAACACTATCAACTGAAATGAAAGAGTTGTCCCAAATCACAATAATACCTCCAGAAGCGCCACTAGAACGAATAAAATCCCAGCCAACATTACTCCTGCCCCAAATTTGCCTAACCATAATATCATTCACAACTGGAATTTTAGACTCTTACAACATAAGGAATTCTACCATTTTTTACTTCACTAATTTCGACACCATTTTTCTTTTAATTATAGTGCCTAAGCCTCTAACATTTCAACTCAGAAAGTTCATAAAAAAAAGTAATCAAAAGCGAAAAAACTAAAGAGCATAGAAGCATTACACCTGATTATGGGCCTCATTCCAGCGCATGAGTTCTACAGAATTATTTTCCTCAAGATGTCTCAGAATATCATTCTTGTTATTGCCAACAAGCATTCCAAATTGTGATCCCACTGCTAAAGTTTGCATGGCCTCATCTACTATAGATGTCGTACCCGGCATAAAGGATAGTAGCTGGAGATTTCTTTTATTCATATTCACAGTATCATTATCAGCGATAGATATGTCATCAATACTAGAGGTGGGACAGATCAGAGCTGATACTTTAGTAGATGGTTTCTTGTTTTTTAATTTTTTCCTCCTGGGACTAAAAACTATCTTGTTAAAGACTTAAGCAAAAGACCACTTCTGACCATTTTTATTTTTCTCCTTCTAATCTTTGATTTTTTTTTTCGGAGACAGAAGCCACATTCTTTAAAACAAAATCATCCAATATAATATCTTTGTCACATATCAGAAGAGGGTTATGCTTAGAAGGGGCTAAATTTTTAATGGGTAAGGAAGTGGACACGATAGGCTTAAGAGGGGAAGACTTGGATAGGGGAAGAGCCGAAGAGTTTAAAGGGTACTTTTAATATCATTTTTTTTTCTTAAATATTTTTTCCGTAGTGTATATATATATATATATATTTATCTTAATTGGTTCTCAAATATTAAGAATTTTTACAACTAGGTCCATCAAATTAAGGGTAAATTACAAAAAAATTCATGAATTTTACACTTTATTACAGTTATATCAAATTCTTTAAAAATTTGAGTTTAATTATATATATTTTAAATTTTGTAAAAAATCTTGTCTCGGGTGGATTGGATCTCACTTTAAACCTACGTAGTGATGACGTGGAAAAATATAAAAAATATTAAAAAATAATGTGGTATACATAGTGGATCTAATGTGAAAAAAATTGTCACGTGACTATCTGCACTAAAAGAGCGCTATTTGACACAATTCAAAATCTAATTTGAAATTCTTTATTTGAAATTTTGTGAACTTATTTTCAATACTAGATAGCTGCAAATTAAGATTGTCATATAAACGTATTCAAAATCGATTGTTTCAAGTGTAAAAAATTTCAAATTGAATTTTGGATTGTGCAAAAAAGAGTCATTTTTGTGCATGTGACAATTTTTTTTCACATCAGATTCACTGTATGTGCCACGTCATTTTTTAATATTTTTAAATATTTTCTAGCTTATCGTCACGTAGGTTTAGAGTGAGGTCCGGTCCACTCGAGGCAAGATTTATTACAAAACCTAAAGTATATATAATTAAACTCAAATTTTAAAGAATTATATATAACTGTAATAAAGTGTAAAGTTCATGATTTTTTTTTTTTGTAATTTAACCAATTAAAAATGCATTCATTTGATTTTCTTATCCAGAAATTTAGATTAATTTATATAATCTCTTAATTAAATATTTGTTCGATTATATGTCTCATTAACTAATCATCAAGGATAATATGTAAACTTGTAAAAACAAATAAGAGAGATATTTTGGTTACATGAATTATAGTTGAAGATATTACTCCGAAAATTCAACCTAGGCCATAATAAATTAAGTGAAAAAACTTGAAACAAGGAAGTACATTAAGAGAAGACAACAAACAACCACAGACAACAAACGAAAGTGAAATTTAGTATTGGAGGATATTTTTGCATATTAATTAGTGCTAAGTTGAAGTACAATTTGTGAAATTTACCCTTGTATTTTGAGCATACGTTCTCTTAACATGATCTATCATTTTTCAGTAAATATAAAGGGATCATAATCTCATGCCATGTGTGCAAAATAGTATTAAATTGTTTGGATTATATCATATGAATATATTAATCATCACTTTGCATATATCAAAAAAATCATTGAATATTGTTTCATAATTGATCCCATTTGGATAAGTATTAAATATCCCTTTTATATTAATTGACTTGAGAGAAGAAATATCTTCTAGTGTTTAAGTCTAATTCAAAATTTTCATTTTTGTTATTCTATATATATATATATATATAATCATGGATACATAATGCATTAAAAATTCAATTGGAAAGTTGTTAATATTGGATAAATGAATTATAGGTTGGTGTGCTTGGGGTGATTTTCTGATGTGGAAATAAAGCAACCCAATAACCACAAAATACTGTGGGTGACTTCATGATGTGATCTTTATGTCTCCATCTTATATATAATATTGAGTAGAATCAAAGATAAACTATGGCAGGGCCTCTTAAATTAGATGAATTTTTAGAAATAAAAAAGTTCCATTGATTGGGAAAGTAAATGTTCTAAATTTTTTCCATAGTTAGCATATGCATACCATGCATTTTTTCCATTTTTTTTTTTCTTGGCTTTTTGTTTGGATTTTGGGAAGCAATTTTGAGTGAGATCAACTCTTGATAGCAATTTGATGCAAAAAGTTATCAAAGGAAATTCAATTTCGACAACGCTTTTCTTTCCAGCTTATTAGAGTTTGATGGCATTCTTAATATATAATTGTGGATTACTTTAAAATGAAAGTCTTCCTATCACTTACAACCTATTTGGATAGAAAGTAGGAAGGGATAAATACTGAAAAAATAGTAAAAGGTTACTATTTATCTATATTTGGAAAGGAAGAAAAATAAAGATTTGAGAGGTAGGGAAGGATAAGGAAGGGTATTGCTCTTGCCTTCTCTACCCTCTATTTACATTATATTTGCTACACTCCAAATTGGAGTGTATGGAATGAGAAATGTTTTCTATTAAAATAAATTTTCAATTTTATCTTTCACTGCTCTTCTTTCTTTTAAGTTATAAAGTTATTTATGTAATTTTGTATATTTACTCTTCCTTTAATTACCTTTTTTTTATTACACTCCCAAACAATGGAAAGATATATATCATTTCTCTTCCATTCTTATTCATACCCTTTCATTAATTATCCTCATCTACCCTCCATCCAAACAGACCCTTAAACTTCCGATGGATGTAGATTCTCTTAAACACATCTATAGATGAATAACTAATCTTGTGGTACTAATGACGAATTAATGCTTCTGTTTCATCATTGCATTAGTTAGCTAGTGCAGAGACTAATGAACATCATGAAAACTCTATCTTACAGTTACTCTAACAGAGAATAGGATGAATTTATCCAAATAAGCAAAAATAAAAAATAAGAGTAGCATATAAGAAGAAGAAAAATAAAGGAGAAAGGGTTCTGAACAAGTATGATGAGCAGTATGTCAGGAGAGTGCAGAGGAATGGGCTTATAGACTAAAGGGAACATTTGCTAATACTGTTTGTATATGTAAAAAGATGTATGGGCTTAACTAATACTGTTTATATAGCACAAGAGCAGCTGTAAAATTTCTTCTCTTTTGATAGTTGTTGTTATAGCATAAGGGCAGCTGTAAAATGACTGCAAAGGATGAATGCAAATAAAGGAAACATTTGCAGGCCTCCATAAAAGGTGGATAGCTTTGTGTACTGCTAAATTGCCCTTTTCTAATTCCGTTTTTAGGTAGGAAAAAAGAAGCATTATCTATATGTGTTTGTGGGTTAAAAGATAGCTAATCTAATCTCTATGCACACTAAGGACACATTAGCTTTGCTCACTGTAGTAATAATATACCCTAACTTTTCCCTAATCACAAAAAGGTAAAGGGAAGAAAAAGAAGAGCAAGAAAGAAAAGAAAGAGCGAAAGGTTGCTACTAATTATATGCTATATATAGAGAAGATATGGTGGATAAGAAAAAATGAATTTTATGTTTAAAGTTGAGTTGTACAAGTTAATCCTTTTAAATTAAAATACTTTCAAACCCTAGTGAGACCAAAAAAGAATTAAAATACTTTCATGAATAAATTGTGAGAAACAAAAATGAATTTTACCTAATTCAAGAACTTATCAATAAGATCAATGGAATCAATTTATATCAGAACCATTTTATGGAAAAATAGAATTTTTATAATTAGTACTCATGAGTTGCACAATTTAATATAATGTATAGTTTTAAATGAGTCAGCTAGACTGAATATGTTATGGAATTAACTCTGAATTAATATTTTTTATGAGGTAAAATTTAGTCAAAGTAGGTGCAAAAACCAAGTGGGAAGAAGCACTAGTGGTGAATCAAGGGGAGAATCAAGGCAGAGTCAGAGCAACTGAAAGTGACATTTGGTCTTCTAGTCAAATAAGCTTTTTCATTACTCCCATGGCGATAATTAAAAGTAAGTTTGGCTCAATTCTTCATGCTTCTTTCCTCAGCTGCTGCTGCACACAGATATAATTATTTGTCCTTCTTCTTCCATCTCTCCCCTCTTTCCTTAGCTAGGTTCCCTGATAGCGGTGGCCATGTCTACTACCTCACTACTCACTAACCCTATCATCTATACACTCTGCCTCTCTCTCTCTCTCTCTCTCTCACCCTCAAAAGGAAAAGAAAGTGCAAGACTGGTTGCTATCAAGCAACACCTGTACCCACGTGATTAAACAGGATATATGTATGTAATGGTCATTGATTAGGGGTTTGTGCTTCAATTTTTGTAACCCTCATTTTCACAGCTCCACTCATTCTCTATCCCTTATATCTATCTTTATTTTCATTTTTCTCTCTTTGGCCTTATTGACAATTAATTTTCTAAATAAGGATGATTATGGGATTTATCAAAAGAAAAGGGATGATTATGAGATAACGAAGATGAAGTTTCTGCCCGCAATAAATACCAGTTCCCTTTTTCATGTTTCGTTCCTATTCTACTGCATGCTTTGAGAATTCTACCAAGAAATAGCTATAAGCTTCTGTTTTCTGTGTAAAACAATATGTATTCTTCCATCACCTTCAATCCTTTTCAGTACACCACCATTACAAACTCCCTCTCAGATACCCAAAACCCTAACCCATTACAGCAATTCCATTCTTCACCACTTTTGCAGTTTCCTGCACCTTTTCTTGATGACAATGGCGACTTCCTCCTTACTGACTTGTTAAATATTCAGCATCAACATCTTCCCCATTTGCAACAGAATCAGCACCAGCAAATTTTGGGCTCCGATTCTAGTTTGGCGGCAGAGACTTATAATCAGAAGATGAACCCTGCAGTTTCAATAAACGAAGCAAGAATCAATAACAACAAGAAGAAAAGTAGTACGAATGGTACAAAGCAGCATATTCCTCGAAAGAGAAGCGGTAAAAAGGACAGACACAGCAAGATCTATACTGCACAAGGGCCAAGAGATCGGAGAATGAGGTTATCCCTTCAAATCGCTCGAAAATTCTTTGATCTTCAAGACATGCTAGGCTTCGATAAAGCCAGTAAAACCATTGACTGGCTGTTTACAAAATCGAAGGCTGCAATCAAAGAACTCACAGACAATCTAACTAAAACGAAGAGAAGTAATAGTAGTCTTGGTGGCAAAACTGTTTCTTCCACTTCAGAAAGTGAAGTTATGTCAGGTCTCAAAATGACAGCCCATAAGAATGGAGACAGAAGAAGTATGGCAGCAGCAGAGGATGACTCAATTTTAAGCATTCCGAAACAGAAAAGGAGCAAGAAATCAGAGAATAAGCCAGTATTTAATCCTCTAGCTAGAGAGTCAAGGAACAAAGCAAGAGCAAGAGCAAGGGAAAGAACAAAAGAGAAACTCAAGATAAAAGGCCTTGACAAATCAAAAACTTGTTCTCCCCCAAACCCTAACAATCTGGAGCATTTAGGGCCTTCTTGTTCGGTTGAACGTGGTGAAATTTTGCTCTTTGAAAACCAAGCAATGATGTCATCTCTTGTGAATATGGTTGGTGAAGAAGAAAAACAAGAAGATGAAGAAGAAAAGGAGAAGGAGAAGGAGGAGGAAGAAGAAGAAGAAGAAGAAGAAGAAGCAGCTGCTAGCACTTACTTACTGCCACATCAAATGGATTCTATTAGCATCGTTGACAAGTTTTTGGGGCTTACAGGCACAACAAAATCTTCTTCGATTTTCGATCTATCTCATCAAGACCTTGTTGTTCCTAGTGGAGCTGACATCGAGGATGAGTTTTCAGGGTTCCCAGGAAATTGGGACATTAGCCATGGAAGAGTCTACAATAGATATTCTACAATTCCAAACATTAAGATATCAACAACAGGTAATGTCCATGTACAAAACCCTAATGCAATTTTCATGACCAACCCAAATTCCCCACAACAGAAGACTAGTTCAAATTTCGAAGCCCATGATCAAAACCTAGCTTCCGTATTCATGGCCACTTTAGGCCCCTACCAACAAAACCCTTGTTCACTTTTTATGAACTTCTCATATTCAAACCAGCAAAACCCTACCCCATTACCCATGGCCACCGTCACCACTGCCTTGCATTCTCACTTCACAGAGAACCATTTCTCCTGCAATCCTAATCATCCTATTAAGTACGATAGCCTATGTTAGAGCCTAAACTCTTCCTTTCTTATGTGTTGCATCAGCCCAAAATAGGAAAATTAAAAGAAAAATTATTGGCTTTTCCCCTTCTCCTATATATCCAGTGAAGCGTTTGCTCAAATTCGAGTGAGATAAAAATTTGAGTCATTTGTTCAAAAATTTTAGGAATTTCTTAAGAATGGGCCGGGTGTTGTGTTAATCCTTGCATCCTTAATTATTCCATTGTTTTACAAATTATTGTCTTTTTCATATTATGAATTAATGGTCTATCTTAGCAAAGTTGGGACTTCAGATGGACAAAAGTAGAGGAGCTCCATGAAAATCCAATGAAATATTTTGGAGCAGTTGTTTTCGTGTTAAAAACACAATAATTTTTGTTCATGAAGAACCTTTTAGGATCGAAAAAAATTGTGACCTAATTAGCCATTGCTTTCCTTTCCTAGCCTAGAAGTTCTTCAGGTTCCATTTGTATATACATATGAAATACTCATGTACCTGAAGAATGGTGCTAATATTGATAATCAAGCTCTTCTTGGTGTCTAGGACTAGAGAAATAACAATTTACTTCATTTTTTAACGCAAACCAATATTCCAATGAACCCTGAAGCCATTCAAGCAGTCAATTCTGAAAGATAAAAAAAAAAAATAATGCCCACAGTCCTGTAGAGTTTCATGATACATAATTTTTCATCAGAGACAGAGGCTATTGCCTAGTGTGAATTCTAGGATTTATTTCAGTAAGTATTCAAATTGAAGCCTTGAGTCACTTCACTCAAAAAGCTGTAGGACTGTCTAAAAATTATTCTGGGAGAATATTACTGCAAGTTTATTGCTGAGTAACTTCAAAGAACAATGTTTGAGAATTCAATCTTTCAAAATTATAATCAAATGTTTTTCTCCCAAAAAAAAAAAAGTCTAAGATTAATCTGTAAATTATGGTTTGTTGATAGAAATCTTAATCTTTTAAAGTCAGTGTGGTTGCATGTTTATTGTGACAGGTTTTTATACATATCAGGAAAGCAGTATCTGTAAGCAATTGACAATTGGTAAAGGCCTAAAGGGTTATCCATGTTTAGCATTTTGTAATATGATATGCTTTTTTGGTCTTTAAAAATGAAATGAAATCTGTCATCTCCAAAATATTTGGAGTTTTGACTATTGCAAATTCTGTATGGAGATATTTATACTATGAGCTATCTAGTTATTCTGAATTGAACCCACGAGATTGAGAGTTTGATACCCAGAGTCAGACATTTGCATTAGAAAAAATTGCATCCAGAATGCAAGTTTGAAGAATTTACTTTCTCAAGTTAGTTCTCGATAACCAGGGGAACTTGATTGATGAACTGCCCTAGCTAACATATTTTCAGGGAGAGTCAATAGTGTTGTATGAACACTATTGAAGCAAATATTACTGGTAGGTGAACTATCAAAAAAATTCAATAGTTGCCACAGCCAAAGGAGTCAAAGATCTGTATTCAAAGAAATCTCTTCTTTTCTTGGGTAATCAATAGGAGGAATATGAATGGTGGAGAGATAAAATCCCTTTTTTCTTGAGCTCCAGATTACTAAAAACTATAGTTGTGACCTGCAAAATCCCTTTTTTCTTGAGCTCCAGATTACTAAAAACTATAGTTGTGACCTGTATTTTGCAGCCCAAGGCAAGTAGAATAAAATATGCATGAACAATGATTCATTACTGAATCAAAAACCCCCCATTTTGCAATATGCAATGTGTTTCTTTAGCCAGCAGCAACCCATATATAGCCAACGTGGTTTTTATCTTTTCCCTTGATGCAGTCTATTGACCCTAGTTCTGTCTAATGTGGGCTTCTTTTTTCCCCCCCTACTTTCTTGTTCATGTGATCCTTCTTTTCATCCATAAATATATCTTAGCCTGATATCTCTAGAAAGATATATAGGAAAACCTAGCAGCAATTCACCTCTAATTAACTCTGCAGTTAGAGAGTCCACAACTTATTCTTCAGGGAGAACTCTCCACATTCTTTCACTAGCCTTTTCACCTTTTCTTTTCTTTCTTTCCCTTTTTTGCACCATCATTACCTCTTAAGAAGTATATCTTCTTCTGGTTTGCTTCCTGCCTCTCATAATTAAGGCAAAGACTCGAATCCTGTCCTCAAAATTAGGAACTCCAACCACTCAAAAGCATCAGCATGATGGGCATCACTGCCTCTCTACTAATAATACCAAATCTGACATAACTGAAAGGGAAAAAAAATTCCTTTCTAATATTCTATTAACGATGTCCAGCAACGAAGATTTATGTTGATCCATTTCGGAAGATAAATTATTCTCTTTTATCTCATGACTTTGAACAAACATATTATCTGCAAAACTTCTAAGTTTCCATTTCCCAGAACTATATCTGCATAAGCTGCCATACTTAAAAATTTCATACAATCCTAAATGCACAATCCAATTCGATAAAGCACATTAAGCAGAATTAGAAGCAACCAATCGGTTTAGCTCATTATTGCAAACCCATCACCACGTAGGCAATATTCAAACTGATAAAAAAAAAAAAGGTGAAAAACTAATTAAAACTAAAGGAATATGCGATGGAATGGAATTTTAAGATACTAACTTGGTGGAGAGGAGAGAATTAGAGAAGGCCATTGAAGCGGAAGGTCTAGCATTCATCTCATAGAGGTTCAATCATATTGATAAGTTAAAGTGGCTGACTCTTTCAATGCCACCACATGATAACTGCAACTGCAGCAGAGCTGCCCCAGAGAACATGTCTTTCAAAAAGAAATGCCTTGATAGTGACATAAAGTTTATGACAATTCATAACCATACAAGGATTTTGCGTTAACCATCAGTGTTATTAATCTCCCAATTTAGCTACTGATCACAATATTTTCTTAGAATCCTTCATGTTTTTATCTATAAATTATTTTGAATTTCCAAGAAGAATAAAGCTCACGGCGCAGTACGAGCCCTCCGCTATCAATAACACACATTGGGGTCGCACCGCAAGCTTCTCTAGTCGGATTGCGGTTTGGATCCGTCAAGATTCAAGCTACGTGAACAAAGACGCCCATGTAAAAGATTTATATTTAAAAAAGCCCCTCCAATTATTTATACATTTCTTTTTCTAATTGTCCACTTAACCAGTTTTTTTTTTTTTGCCATATTTAAATATTATTTTTAAACCCCATTTCAAAAATTTGAAAAACAACACATCACAAAAATTCTAAATCTGCGACCTTGACACCCAACATCCATCCCAAGCATTTCCAAACACTGGTATTGTATGTTCGACATGTGCATATGGCATAAAAGGGGAAAAGAATGGTAACTTGCGTCAACAATGGCCCTAATTAAAGAACAAATGGTTCTTTTCTTTTCAAAAGCTAAACTTCTCAACTAAACGGAACCAAAAAAAAACAATATTCACAAATGATTTTTTCATATTATCAAACATATATAACATATTAAAATTCGCATTTCACCAATAATACGAAAAGTCGGCCTATCATTTTGTATAGAAGTATTTGAAGTACATTCTTTTTTTATTTAATTTATTAAATTACTCTTAAATTAATTTACTATGGAACTCTGATTTTTTTTTTTTTTTTTTGGTCTGAATCGGATTTTTGAATAATTTGCATATGATAGTTTGCCATGGGATTAGATTTTTTCAAGAATTGATTTTGCACATTCACTTTTTTTTTTTTTTGGTTAAACATTTTGGCAGTAAAACAATTTGTAATTTAGATTTAACATAACCACATTTTTTTTTTCTTTTGAATTATGAGGCTTCCACTGATGATCTTAACGTTTCAATTACAATTAATTAATTACCTTACATTAGTGTTAGCTAGTCAGTTTCGTCTTTTTTTTTTTTTTTTTTAACATGTATTTTCAGTTTATCAATTAGGACTTAACACTAAAACTAATCACCGTTCATATTAGCTAAGTCTTTAAGGGTGACAAAATACTTTTTCAATGAATTTTAAGATAGCTGTATATCGATGAATCGAACTCAAAATCTTTAATTAAATAAGAGATATACCCCATATCATCCACTCCCGCGCTCATTGGTATCTCTTTAAGTGGTTAACTAATACATTTGCGGCAAAACACTCCCTCATGACAGGTGACTTCCTCTTATCTCTTTAGGCGGGCAGCAGCAACACATTTTGATTATGTTTTAGTTCGGTTTTGTTTCTTTAGTCAGTTCTTCTATTTGGGTTTTTATTAATTATTAGCTGCACTGTTTTGGTTTCTTTGTTCTTTCGGTTGTTTTGGTTTCCTGTTCTGCTTTTTGTTTTTTCAGCTCTCTTGGCCGGAAGCAAGGATTCTGTCTTGCTCGTACAATTGGATAAGTGCTCCCTCAATTTATCAATAAAAATTAAATAAGCTTATATAAAAAAAGCCATCAAATACTTTACTGAAGCAAAATACTACTTTTCAGAACTTAACGTTTTACGTAAATTAGAAGCTTGTCTTGTATAGGAAAACTTATTTTGTGCTAATTAATTAGAAAGTGGAAACAGAATGGCGAAAGATGAAAAGAAAAATGATTCACTCCTAAAAGGGAGATGAGATGATAGAGTTTCTTCTCCTTAAAGCAGATATACAGTTCGAACCCTAAATATAAAAATTCTTTTTAAGGGGTAAATTGATAGTGTAAAAAATCAATTGAATAAATTCTAGCTGATAGATCGAAATTAATTAAACGAGAGAGATACATTTAAAGGAGGAACAGCAGGTGGGCAATGAAAGCGCCAAGATTAATGTTAAAAGTAACAGATTGTGTAGGAGGTAGCACTGTCCTATAACTATATAGTACTATACCCATTTGTCAAAAAGTAACAATTTTACTTGTCTATATATATGACTTCTTGTTTTTCTTTTTCTTTTTTTATTATTTCATTGACAGAAGAAGGTAGAAGCTAACACATGGCCATGGGATATGTTAACAGGAGAAAAGAAGAAAAAGTTACGTCTACGTTTTGTCTATAAAAGACTCACTTAAATGTTAGGCTAACAAAATCAAAAGTATACAGTAAAATTTGTGTTTCAGAAAGTATGATAAACTTTATTTATGATAAACATGTATATTTGGTAAAAAGTTTGACTCGCTTTTGACATAAAATTAATTAAATTTAATTATAAAATTTTATAATTTAGTTTGATAAATACCTATTAATCCATATGTAATTTGAAATTATAACAATACATATATTTATTGTAGTGTATTACGGACAGTGCTTATATAACATAAATAATCATCTCCTTATTAAATTCATACCAATATTATGGATGGTGGCGAAAAGGCAAAATTATTATATTAATATATGTAAATATGAATTTTAGGGTTTTTTTTGTTGAAATTA
>CATIWF010083761.1:0-11300 GCA_949630135.1 Balakata baccata
ACCATTGCTATGATGAGACTATCATTGACATTTGAATAGATAATCCATATGATTGTCTTATAGCAGGTCATCCAATGTACTTGACTACTCTTAGCAAGCATCCACATGTTAACGTTGAACATCTCATGCTCATAACTTATGAGATCTACTGCTTGATCCAATCAAGAAGTATAACATGTGCTAGTCTATCCGGATCAAGAATGTGTCGTCTTGTTGTTCCAATGACTAGGTATAATTTAGATACTAACATAAATACACATGATAGGAATCTCATTATCATGATCCCATCATGATTTGCTTCATGCTATATTTCATATCATGGACTTTCATTAATCAGTTTAAGATCTATATCAATTCATATGCAAATGAATACTAATATAATGAAAGAATGCCTTTATGAATGTGTACACTAAGTGCCTGAGGCGATTGCCTTTTGGGCACGTCTCTAACATAGAGTTGTTCAAGCTTGTTCCAAATAGTGCTCATAATGAAGCTTAGAGAAAATGTGAAACTCTAATGAAATAAGATCAACATATAGAAGTTGCACTTAATAAACATTCAAATCAAGTAAGATTGCAATATCGAATTCGATTATCTACTTCAAATGATTGTCTTGTATTCCTTTTGAGTCAAGGACTTGTTTTTTGTGCCTATGAAGAATCTGAAGAACAAAAAAATTCAGGAAACTTTCATGAACTTTTGAAGTTTCTAGTTGAACACAATCATACAATTAATAATGTTGTTGGGAAAAATGCTCCAAAAAACTTAAAGTTGACAGCTTCTAAAATTCAAATAGATGTCATAAATGCATATGCCACTAAAACAATAAATGCTATTATCAATGATTTAGGAGATGATTTATTTGCAATTTTAGTTAATGAGTCTCTTGATATATCTATAAAAGAACAAATGATTGTTATTTTACGATATGTTGACAAAAAAAGGTTGTGTAATTGAATGGTTTTCTAGAATTGCACATGTGCATCATATAAGTACTTCTGATGTGTTCATATTTGTTATAGTTTTATAGGTACTTTTAGTTGTTTAGTTTTCTTATTTTTATGTGATTTATGGATAAATTTGATATCTAATTGTCTTTTTCATGATTTTAGGTTTTAGGTGGTGGAAAGGAGCATGAAGGACATGTTTTGATGTTTGATTTGAGTTGTGGAGGTGCTTTGGGTGACAATGGAGTCCATTGGAGGTGTTGAGAAAGTAAGGAAAATTGATGTGTGAAGAAAAGTTCATTGCAACTTCGTGATGACCATCGCTTAGTCATGACAGGATGAAGGCAGTGGGCAATCTGTCGCGCGTGTGATGCCCATCGCATGCAAGTGACGCTGTGCAGGAGAAATCAGCAGCCAAGTTAACAGCAATATGTCACGAGCTTGATGCCCGTCACGTGCACGCGATGACTAGACAGTGCAAATCATGTGAATAGCTATCAAACCTGATTTTTATCAATTCCTTTAGGGTTTTTCACTCCTATAAAAGGAAAATAACACATCTTAGAAGAGGGGGAGAATGGAGAACTAAAGTTTAGTCATTTATTTCATCTTTTTCTCTGAGATTTGGGGGAGACGCATTCTAGGGTTTCAAATCTCTTCATCTTCTCCTTGAAATTTTTGCACACACAAGAGACTTGTTGGTAGGCAATCTCATTTTTCAACAGATCAGTTGTTAAAGGGAGGAATTATTTTCGCTCTTGAGGATTATTTTGACTTGGACTTGAACGATTGGAGACCACCAACCTCCAATTTCCAGATTTGAAGATTTAAGGGAGCATCATACTTTTCTCTTCTTCTCAATTGATGCTGCAATATTTGTTTGACTATGAATATTACATTGATATGTTTAGTATTCATGTTAGGCTAAATTCTTTTTGGGAGCCTGATTAGCAATCCCAATTTTGTAATAAACTCCCATTATTTTATTGGATGAATTTATTATTTCCATTTCAATTAATTGCACTTAATTAATTTCTAGTTTAATGATTGATTGGCCAACAATGATTGAATTAGGAATGAATATGTTAGGGTTTGATTATTAGACACATCATCTTTAATCTAATCTAAAAATTGGATTGAACATTAGTTAATTCATTGGTTTGATTAGCTAATACATAAAGTGATCGCCATGAAATATTAATTCTATGAATTTAATGCTTGGGAGGGAATGCGAAATTGGGTGAGCAAAACCGGTTACCCACTTTATCCATTGATTTTATTCTTTAATTACTTTTCAATTTAATTCATTGTTTAATTAATTGAGGTTTTAATCAAAATCGAATCAAACGGGTTAGAGTGTTTATGTTGCATTTCGTGTTCATTGGTAATTAAAGTAATTAGGAGTTTAAGCTACTGATTTCTTGTGAGATCGACTCCGGGAGGACACTTGCCATTCTACAATTGGCTTGTGCACTTGCAGGTTAAACCTTGAGCTGACATCAACTTCATCATTGAAAAAAGCAATTGAGGCATTGTTTGCTAAGCATGCTTTAAGTTTATCAAGATTACGACGGCAAGGCTATGATGGTGCTAGTAGTATGAATGGTGAATTCAATTGGTTAAAGAGCTTGATCATGAGAAAGAATGATTTTGCATATTATATTCATTGTTTTACTCATCAACTTCAACTTTCACTTATTGTTGCAAAAAATGACATTCATATTGCATCTCTTTTTAGTATGGTGGCTAATTAGTGAATGATGTTGGAGCTTCTTGTAAGCATCGAGATATTCTTCAAGATTGTCAAACAACTAAAATTTCAGAAGCATTGAATTATGGTGAACTTGAAACTGGACATAGGTTGAATCAAGAAACTAGTCTTAAGAGAGCATGTGATTCACATTGGGGTTCAAATTATAACACACTTTTAAACTTGATCATCATGTTTACCTCTATGGTAGAGGTTGATAGCATTATTGAAAATGGTTCAATTTCTGAGCAAAGAGCTGAAGCTTGTGCCTTACTAGGATTGATATAATCTTGTGAGTTTGTGTTTAGTTTATTCTTAATGAAAAGTATGTTAGGAATTACAAATGAACTATGTCAAGCTTTACAAAGAAAAGAGCAAAACATTGTCAATGCTATGAAACTAGTTAAAGTATCAAAAGAAAGGCTTCAATTAATACGGGATGATGGATAGAATAGTTTATTAGAAGAGGTTTGTTCACTTTGCAAAAAACACAATATTGGCATCCCACGAATGGAAGATATGTTTCAACTAAAAGGAAGATCCAAGAGTAAGGTTTAGAATGTCACATATTTGCACCATTATCAAGTTGAATTATTTTATAGTATCTTAGATATACAACTTCAAGAACCAAATAGCCGATTTACTAAAATAAATACTAAGTTGCTTATTTGTATGGCATGTTTGAGTCCAGATGATTCATTCTCAACTTTTAACAAAGAAAAATTGTTTCGTCTTGCTCAATTTTATCCTCATGACTTTTTATCAGTTGAGTTAAAGATACTAGACAATAAACTTGATACTTATATTCTTGATATGCAATCTGCAAAAGAGTTCTCATTAGTGAAAGGAGTTGATGGTCTTGCAAAATAGTTGGTTCATACAAGGAAAAACAAGGTATATTCTTTAGTCTATTTACTTGTGAAATTAGCATTGATATTGCCTATTGCAACAACAAGTATTGAACAAGAATTTTTTGCAATGAATATTGTGAAGACTAGATTACGAAATTAATTGGAAATCAACTATTGAATGATTATTTAAGTCACATATATAGAGAAAGATGTATTTGATAGCATTAATAATGAGTTAATTTTTCAATATTTTCAAAATATGAAGAAACCACGTAGAAGACAATTGTAGAAAAATTGTAATACAAAATTTAAATTACCTATTTATATGAACTAGTTTGACTTTTTTTTGGTATCAATTAATTTGTATTAGTGACCCCAATGAATATATTTTTTGGCTACGTCACTTGTTGCAACCATAGAGTATACAAATAATTTTATGGAATTATTAAACCAGGTTCTGATATTATTTATTGGGCTTAGCGGGTGAAATAATAAAACAAATGCAGAATAAAAATAATCAGCAAAAATAACACTAGTAATTTAATGTATTTTACCCTTTGATTTGGGCTACATCTATGGGACAAATTCTAAAAAATTTTCTTCCACTAATAAAAATTAATGGGTAGAAAGATAGAATCTTCTTTAATTAATAAATAGAGGTAATACAATAATGTGAGATAATCCAAAAATTAGTGGCACTCAAGTGTTTCCCAAAATATTCTAAATATTTTTTTTTTTCACTATTTTTGTCACTCACTGTTTTTTAGAAAATTCTAAAAATCCAACTCACTCACTAATCACTCATTACAGGAAAATTTTCCTCTAGCTTCTCCCACTGCTCGAATTGCTTCTTCTTAGTAGTGCCAAATGCCTTGAGTTTATGCCTATTTATAGGCAATGAAAGTTGGCAGAATTGTGATCAAAAGAGACCACATAGAAACTTAGGGGCTTTTTAAAAACTAAAGCATTTATTTTTTTTTTTAATTTAATACTGGTGGGCCCCCCACTTAGGAGGAACCCACATTAACAATTGTATGCATTCAGTGATATGCTTCTGCTAAATCTAGGGCTAATTTTGTTATATTGTAACAATAAATCAACTCTTCACATAGCTACAGGTAAGAATCCTATTTTTATGAAAGAACCAAGCACATAGAGCTTGATTGTCACATTGTCAAAGAAAAGTTTAAAGTAGGCATAGTTGTTAAACCGGGTCTTGCCAAGCTGGTTCAACCGGTTTAATCAGGCCTATGACGGGTGGGTTCATGCACGGTTGCTCCGAATTTGGAGAATTTGTGTGAAAAAATGGTAAAAAAGCTTCTGCGGTAGCTGGAACCTTTATCTCAGGGTAATTACACTGCAATAACCTACCATTTCTCCAAAGAGAACCTTGTGTCATGGACTGTACAAGTTTTTATATATATTTTTATAATATATATATATATATATTAAATTAATTATGTTATATATATATATATATATATAAATATATAATTATATTTTTATTGATAATATACATTATTGAAAAAATTCAATTAATTATTCTTATTTTATAAAAATTATTTAAAAATGAACAATATATAATTAATAATATTTCTTATAAAAAATTTTAATGTTAGTAATATATATCATAAAAATATTAAATTTAGTTATTCATATTCATAAATATATATGGTAAAATTGAATTTAAATATCTGTATATTTATTATTAACACATAATATTACAAAATAATCATACAATTTATTTTTAAAATTTTCATAAAAAACCAATAAAATTTTATTTAAAAAATCTTGAGATTAAATACCACAAATAATAATTATCTAATTTAAAAATGAAAACTACAAACTTAATAGAAATTACAATCATCTCAAATAATGATTATTATATTGATTTGAAAGAAAAGAGAAAATTTTAAAAATAATTTTTAAATTTTTTTATTATTGATTTTGTCCTATTTTTAAGTTGGATGTTAATAATATATTAATTAAATTAAAGATATTACTTTTTAAATATATTATTGAGTATGAAATCAATTTTATATAAATTATTTTTGTATTATATATGAAATATGCTATATTTTATAATGTATGATACATATTATATATTTAGAAAATTTCACATAAACTAGTTCAATCTCAATTTGATCCTGGTTGAATTTTAAAATCTTGATCCATCTCAATTTGATCCTAGTTGAATTTTAAAATCTTGATCCATTATCTTTTTCGGTTCATTGGCCAGCAGGTTTTAATAACCTTAAAAGTAGGTATTATTCACCTAATGCCTATTGCCACTGCCTATCAAATTGAAGACTTCTTCACAAAATCCCATCAACCTCCTCAATTTAACTATGTCAAATCAAAGAGCAGACTTCTTTGCTACCAGGTCTACCTCTACTCCAGCAACTAATAATCCAGCTGCACATGTCGTCAATTCCAGCTCAGATGTCTCAGTAGTTGGAGATTAAGGAGTGTTTGCTGAAGTTACTTAGAGCTAAACCTTAGTCTCCTTTATTCAATGTGTACGTGTTAGTTTTTAATCCAAATTAATATGTGTATGTGCCTACTCGAAAAAGTATAGATCATATCTCTTGTAGTTTAACATACAACGAATCCAAGATCAACAGGTTGTTTCACAAATATTTGAAATCTGAATCTCCTCAAATCTGCCTCACGAGCTCAATGATGGATTTAATTACTTGAGCTAAATCACAAATTCTGTTGGGTTTTGAGGATGAATCATATTCAAAAAAATGCTGCGGAAATAAAAATTTTCAAAATCCAAATCAAAGGATTCTACTTGTTCCATTAAAACTAATTGAATCAAAATCATATTTAGAAATTATACCTTTAATTTCTTAAACCAATTCTTCAAATTTCCTTATTGTTGGGTTGTGGCAAATCACAACAATCCAATCTTGGATTGTCTCTAACAATAATCCACGTGGAAATTGAAGAAAGAAACCACAAGGGTAATGGTTTGAACAAACACAATGTACTAGCATTGTATTTGATCTTTGAGAGAAATTATAAGAAAATTAACTATTAATTTTCAATAGTAGCTCATCATTTTATTTGGTAAAAAATACTATTTATAGGTGTTTCTAAACACCCTAGGGTTAGAAAAATAACCAAAATAGGTTTAAGGGCCAATTTGGCAATTTTGGCCAAATTGGCCAAATCTGCCAGCACCTGTGAGCTGGGCTTGCCCAACGTGCAGCCATTAGCCTACCACGGGCCCATGACAGGCTTGTGGCTAGCTACGGGCCTGCAACACCTCCAAGCAATTTTTTTCGATTTTTTTTTCTTGTGATCCCATCACAATCCGACCCTAAATAATTCTCTCATATTTTTTAATCTCGTGCAAGACCATTTTACTCATTCTTCACACCTCCAATGCGTGTGACCCATTAGGTTCCCAGTTATTTTGGCCACTCGAATTAACAATTAATTCAAGCAAGTCATGAGCGGTATTTCGCCACACATCATGACCCCCAATTGACTAGAAAGTCAGTAGTTTGATTGCGAACCTTTTTATAGACAATAATATATGCAATTCATCATTTCACCATCTTATACCCCACTCGGTTTAGAGCATAGACTATGTGTTAGCTCCCACTAGACTGACTACATCATATCTAGATCAAGTGATGTTAGATCTTGTCCTTGGAACTCATTACTCTATTAGACACTTAAGACCATCTTCAAAAAATTTCCACTCTGGCCATAGATTCCTGAATAATGATCCCGACAAGAGGCCGTGGGTATACTCTCCCTCTATGAGGAGTGGCAAATCCTCTATTGGCTACCCAATTACCTTTGCATACCTCAAGCTGTACCCAATCACCACCCTATGAGCGACCTCTATTAGGCAATAAGGAATGGAGTCAAAGCACATAATCAGTATCCAAGATATCCTTGACTACCTCAAGTCTAAGGATACTTGCCCAATTGCTATGATGAGACTACCATTGACATTTGAATAGATAATCCATTTGATCATCTCATACTAGGTCATCCAATGTACTTGACTACTCTTACCAAACATCCACATGTTAACTTTGTACAACTCATGTTCACAGCTTATGAGATCTACTGCTTGATCCAATCAAGGAGTATAACATGTGCTAGTCTATCCGGATCAACAATGTCCTATTTTGTTGATCCTATGACTAGGGATAATTTAGATAATAACATAACTATACATGATAGGAATCTCATTATCATGATCCTATCATGATTTCCTTCATGCTATGTTTCATATCATGGACTTTCATTAATCAGTTTAAGATGTATATCAATTCATATACAAATGAATACTAATATAATGAAAGAATGCGTTTATGAATGTGAACACGAAGTGCTTGAGGTGATTGCCTTTTTGGGCACATCTCTAACAATATGTTGGGTTTCAAAACCCGAATCAAAGGATTATACTTATTCCATTAAAACTAATTGAATCAAAATCATAGTTAGAAATTATACCTTTAATTGCTTTAACCAATTCTTCAAATTTCCTTCTTATTGGGTTGTAGCAAACCACAACAATCCAATCTTGGATTGTCTCTAATGATAATCCACAAGGAAATTGAAGAAAGAAACCACAAGGGTAATGGTCTGAACAAACACAATGTACTAGCATTGTATTTGTTCTTTAAGAGAAATTATAAGAAAATTAACTATTAATTTTTTATAGTGGCTCATTAGTTTTTTTGGTGAAAAATACTATTTATGAGTGTTTCTAAACACCCTAGGGTTGGAAAAATTACCAAAATAGGTTTAGGGGCCAATTTGTCATTTTTTGCCAAATCTGTCAGCACCTGCGAGCTGGGCGTGCCTAGCGTGCAGGCACTAGCCTGCCATGGGCCCACGGCAGGCTAGTGGCCATCTATGTGGCCGCGTGGGCCCGCAACACCTCCGGGCAATTTTTTCTGATTTTTTTTTCTTGTGATCCCATCACAATCCGACCCTAAATAATTCTCTCATATTTTTGGATCTTATCCAAGACCATTTTACTCATTCTTCACACCTCCAATGCGTGTGACCTATTAGGTTGCCAGTTATATTGGCCACTCGAATTAACAATTAAATGAAGCAAGTCATGAGCGGAATCTAGCAAAACATCATGACCCCTAATTGACTAGAAAGTCAGTAGTTTGATTACGAACATTTCCATAAACAACAATATATGCAATTCGTCCTTTCACCATCCTATACCCTACTCGGTTTAGAGCATAGACTACGTGTTAGCTCCCACTACACTAACTACATCACATCTAGCCCAAGTAATGTTAGATCTTGTCCTTGGGACTCATTATTCTATTAGACACTTAAGACCATCTTCAAGACATTTCCACTCTGGCCATAGATTCCTGAGTAATGATCCCGACAAGAGGCCATGGGTATACTCTCCCTCTATGAGGAGCGGCGAATCCTCTATTGGCTACCCAATTACCTTTGCATACCTCAAGCTGTACCCAATCACCACCTTATGAGCGACCTCTATCAGGCAACAAGGAATGGAGTCAAAGCACAGAATCAGTATCCAAGATATCCTTGAGTACCTCAAGTCTAAGGATACTTGCCTCATTACTATGATAAAACTATCATTGACATTTGAATAGATAATCCATTTGATCATCTCATAGTAGGTCATCCAATGTACTTGACTACTCTTAGCAAGCATCCACATGTTAACTTTGAACATCTCATGTTCACAGCTTATGAGATCTACTGCTTGATCCAATCGAGGAGTATAACATGTGCTACACTATCCGATCAACAATGTCCTATCTTGTTGAACCTATGACTAGGGATAATTTAGATGATAACATAATTACACATGATAGTAATCTCGTTATCATGATCCTAACATGATTTCCTTCATGCTATGTTTCATATCATGGACTTTCATTAATCAGTTTAAGATGTATATCAATTCATATGCAAATGAATACTAATATAATGAAATAATGCCTTTATGAATGTGTACACAAAGTGCTTGAGGCTATTGCCTTTTGGGCACATCTCTAACAATGTCCCACTTGCACTAAAGCCAATAGCCATTGTACTTTACACTATAAGCGAGAATATGACTATCATATTTATTTTGTGTAACATTCTCGACCATCCATACATGCATTATCACATGCATTTCATTTGGACATATTTATTTTATAAATGTCTGTCACACGAAACACATGCATACGTAGGGATTTCGGCGTGAACGTATTCACGAGATAGACTTGACGCGGGTCGGTTTATCGCAATAGGACCAAGTCGTACGTGTCTAGCTATAATTTAAATAAGGACACAAGATATTTAAAATGAAATTAAATAAATGATTACTTTTGAAATAAAGGACATTTAGCATAGTTATATTAAAGTAGACAATTTGACTACATAGTATTTTGGTACTAAGTATTTGTAATTATGTAGAGAAAAGAATAATAATAATAATTAATTAATTAAATTAATTAATTAATTATTATTTATTTAAATTATTTAAAAATAATATATCAGAAAAAAAAAGTAAAAAAAAAAACAGAATTTAAGTCAGCAACTTTGGATAAAAGGGGCAGATTTGGCCCTTCTTTATCCAGCTGCCATTTCTTCCTCCTTCTTCATTTTCATTTGGTTCTAAGCCCCCAAACTCCATCATCTGGCCATAGTTAAGGTAATTATCCTCTCTTGTATGTTAATTTTGTGTTAAGACATAAGTTAAGCTAGGTTTATGTAGGCACAAGCAACACAGTGTAATTATGGGTTCTGTTTCAAGGGTAGTAAGTTGGCCTCTGTTTTCATCAAGTTGTAGACCGAATCTAAAGAAACATAAAACATAAAAGTTTTAGCTCTATCTAGGTTCATGGATATATAAATATTTTTGTATGATTTGGTGTCTGTAAAAAGATATGGGCATCGGACTAGAACTGGTTCTATTGAGGAACCTAGCCGAATCACTTTCTGTTTTGATTGTGTTTCTATATGATAGAGTCATTATTTGAGGAATCTCAAAACATGAAAGTTGTAGATATATGTGTTATCTAGTTGTATACCAAAGTTCAGGATCAGACTATGGCGGATGTTGATTTATAGGCAAGAGAGTCATGCCTGTTCCATATTTGAGCTGCCTGCTTAGTGTTCTGGGCAGGTTCAGTCAGTTGTTGGCCAAATTTGAGCTCCTTATAGACATAATATGTAAAAGGTCAAAACATAAAAGTTATAGGTATATGTATTAGCTAAAGTTTGGCATAAATTTCACCTCAATATGTTATGTATGTTGTGAGTTATAGCCTTCACAAGTCAGACTGGTCCGGATGCCAGCCTTGTTTCTGACCAGTCCCAATTACCCTACCATATGAGGACCTTAGAGGCCGAATGGATGAATGTTGTCAACATGAAAAATGTTCCATTTTAATATGTCTATGTGGGTATAAAATTTTCATACAAATATGACTTACGCGTTGTAAGATATGAAAAAGGAAAGTTGGTGTCTCAAAACTGCCTATGGTCAAAAACAGGGCAGAGAACAGAACATGTTTGTAAATTGTATAAAATATTTCACAATGGTCCAATTGGTCTAAAATTTAGATATGTGGTATCCCTATATGTTAGATTTAATTAGAAATAAGAATCATGTAAATTGGACTAGTATAGAAAAAGTTATAAGCTAATGAACACATGAAGGTCACACTGCCTTTAGACCAAATCCTAGTTAGTGGTCCTTAAAATGCATACTTCAATTTGTTTAAGTTT
>CATIWF010083792.1:0-31726 GCA_949630135.1 Balakata baccata
ATAACCTTAGAAAATTTGCCTCAAAATCGGATGAGGGTATTTTTCTTAACTATTCCACTTCCAGCAAAGCTTATAGGGTTTTCAATAAAAGAACCTTAATTGTAGAAGAGTCTATGCATGTTAATTTTGATGAATCTTATAAACTTGATCTTGGAAAGGTATTCCTTTGGATGATGCTATAAGAATAATGGAAAATATCAATCTTGATCAAGAGAAATAAGGAGAATTATCAAAGAAGAATGATCTTGATGAGGAATAAGTAAAAAACCATTAAGAGGATGAACAACCTAAAGCCTAAGAGTAAGAACCAAATGAGCTACCAAAGGAGTGGAAATTTGTAAGAAACCACCCAAAAGACTAATACATCGGTGACCCCTCTAAAGGTGTAAGTGTCCAAACTTCTTAATTCTAATCTTGCTTTTGTCTCTCAAATTGAACCAAAGTCAATTGATGACGCTTTATGTGTTGAGAGTTGGGTGATTACTATGTAAGAGGTTTGGACGTTGGTTCCAAAACCTAAGGACTACCCAAATATTAGTGGTAAGTTGGTCTATAGGAACAAACTAGATTAGTATGGTAATATCACTAGAAACAAGGCTAGATTGGTTGCCAAAGGGTATAACCAAGAGGAAGACATTAATTATAATGAAACCTTTGCACCCGTTGCAAGATTAGAAGTAATTCGTATTCTATTAGCATATGCATGTCACATGAATTTCAAGATTTTTCAAATAGATGTTAATAGTGCTTTTTTAAATGGTTTCATATCGGAGGAAGTCTGTTGAATAACCTCTCAGTTTTGAAGATCATGCTTTTCCAAACCATGTCTATAAGCTCACTAAGGCCTTATATGGATTGAAGCAAGCTCCTAGAACTTGGTATGAAAGACTTAGTGCGTTCTTTATAGATAATGGATTTTCTAAAGGATATGTAGATATAACTTTTTTCATTAAAAAACATAAGCATGATACTCATTGTTCAAATTTATATTGATGATATTATCTTTAGGTCTACTAATGAAAATATTTGCCAAGAATTTGCTAAGTGTATGGCTAAGGAATTTGAGATGAGCATAATAGGAGAACTCAAATTCTTTCTTAGACTTCAAATTAAGCAATGCAAAAATGACATGTTCATCAACCAATCCAAGTACATGAAAGAGTTGATAAAAAAATTTGGAATGGAGGGTTGCAAGAATGCCAAGACCCTAATGAGTACTTAAACAAAATTGGACAAAGATGAAAAGGGTAAATCTACTAATGACAAGCTTTATAGAGGTATGATCGGCTCTCTCTTTTATTTAATCGCCTCCAGACCCGATATTATGTATAGTTTATACTTGTGTGCTAGATTTCAATAATGTCTTAAGAAATCACATTTACATGCAGTAACAAGGATTTTGAAATATCTTCATGCCACTATACATTTAGATTTATGGTATCCTACGAATACATCATTTCATATAATTAGTTTTTTGGATCCCGATTATGTCGGTAGTCTTTTGAATAGAAAAAGCACATCTAGAACTTATCACTTTATTGGTGAATATTTAGTCTCTTGCTTTAGTAAGAAACAAGTTTCAGTAGTCTTATCCACTGTCAAAGCGGAATATGTGGCAGCGGATTGTTGTTACACTCAAGTTCTTTAGACGAAACAACTTAAGGACTATGGTAAAGTGATTGATCACATTCCCATCAAATGTGATGACACTAGTGCAATAAATCTTTCAAAAGATCCCATTCAACATTCTATGAGTAAACATATTGACATTAAACATCATTTTTTAAGAGATCATGTCCAAATGGTGATGTGGTGTTAGAATTTATTAATACTAACAACCAATTGGTGGATATTTTTACCAAGTCTCTTAATGATGAAAGGTTTAGTTTTATAAAAAGAGAGCTTGATATGCTTGATGAGAGCATATTGATTTAAAATGCTTTAAGTCATGCATTCATTATCATCAATATGTATGAACATAACTATATGAATTTTATGCCCTTTAATTGATTAATATATATGATATGCTCTTTGTTTGCTCTTTATATATGTATATATTTTGTTTGTTTGCATAAGTTGAACATTTAGGTCTATTGAAGTTCAAATTACTGGACTAAAAGACTCAAATTTTCAAAAATTATTCATAATGATTATCTATGATATGCCACACTAAGGTACATTAGTCATATTTCCTCTTTTGCCTCTTATCTCTCTAGATATGTGTATTTCTTGCTAGGGAAATACATTTCCTGCTTATGATGTTTATAACTGTTGTGATTCTTCACTTGCCCACTCGGGATTATCCTTTTTCGGGTTGGGAAATTTGAATTTTCTCCCAACTGTTACAACCTTTTAAACCTTCATGTTTTGGAACCCTTTTGTCTCGCTCAAGACTCTAACACTTGTTCAAAATTTTTTTACCATTGGAAGGTTCCCAGTCGGGAACCCCTATGTCCTGCTTCGATGCTGGCAACTTTTTGTAATTGTCCCCAATCATTCCAAATCTGTTATAACTCATTTCAAATCCCCTCAAACGATAACCTTGATCCTTAAACCTCTATATATACCCCTATTCACCTTATCTTTCTTTCACTTTGCCCTCAAAACTCTCTCTCTCTCTAACTATTATCTCTCAAAATTTCCTTGATTTCTTTCATCTCTATTATCTCTTTCCTTTCTCCAATGGCACCTAAAACTAGAACCTTTAAATCAAGAGCTTATAAGGGAAAGGGTGTGGCCACCTCTTCCTCAAACTTCTCTTCCTTCATTGACATCTTCAACACTTTTTCAAAGGAAGAAAAATTATGCCACGCACGTATCACTTCCACGAAGTTCATCTCAAATCGAGCTTTGAATTTGGATGATCTTGAGAAGTTAGGTGTCAAGGATGAGGTTTTAGGCACTCTTAAAGAGATAAGGTGGACAACTTTTTTGACACCTCTTGAAGACGACCATGATGAACTCACCACAGAATTTTGTACTCTTCAAGTTATTAAGGAGGCCAAGCATCCTCTTGGGTACTATGGAATTCATTTTTGCCTCTTTAGACAACAAGAAGAAATGACCAAAAATCAATTTTGCGGATGCCTTTGGATTCTAGAAGTCTGGTCTTCTCAATGCCCAAGGAATGCATCTCACTCATCTTGACGTTTGGAGAGGTATTTCCTTTGAAAATTGCCTTGATAAAAAATGGAATGCTAAACATATAAAAACTCTCTCTCTTTTCATCCTTCATCGCATCATTAAATTCACTATTAATGTAAGAAGTGAAAGCAATGAAAAAGTCACCTATGAAGACATCTTCTATCTTTATGCGATGAATCACCACAAACCTACCGAGACTGCCCCTCTTCTTCTTAACAAATTCATTTCTATGGCTTCCACCGCCAAAGGCACCATTTCCCTCCATGCCCAAATCAATTATCTTGCAAAATACCTTAACCTCATGGCGAAGAAAAACACCTCTCTTCTCATTTCCTCTCGCTCTCAATTTGAAAACTTCCTGGATATCCAATACCTTTTAAATTACAAAGCAATTGTAAGACCTTTCAAGGAAATGGATCAATACTTTTATGTCGTTAGAGAGCATATAGCCTAAAAGGCTATCTAAGAAGCCTCAAGAAAATATGTAAGGCTATTCATAGAAGGAGAAGCCTCAAGTGCTCAAGATCTACCTCCACAAGCACTACCTCAACCCCAACATGTCTCTTTGCAAAGTATATATGACTTACAAATGCGATCTTTTAATACCATAAAGGATATGATATAACACCTTCATTTGGACATTCAAAGCATGCAAGGACAATTGAACTTTCATATTTGTACCTATAATTTTGAAGAGGAGAATCCTTTTGAGGGGGAACAAGGAGCTCAAGAGGAAGAGGAAGCTAGTGAACTGGAAAAGGAGATGCTTAGCCTCTTTTATTTATTTAGCCTTAATATTGTTTTCCTTATCTCCATTAGGCTAGGTATCTTAGATGTGTGGAAAATCATGCTTAGATTACACATTTTTTCTTCTTATGTAACACATTTCCATTTCATAATAATATGTTTGATTGTTGTTTTCTTCTCCTTAGTGATCGCTTTTGCATGTATTCTTTTTCATCTTGACAAAGAAAACTTATGCAAAAATCAAAGTAATTTTCGTATTGGTAACTTAGTTAACAATCTTGACTTTTAACAATCTTATTTGAGTTAAGTTATTCTATAAGTAATCTTGCCTCAAATGATATGAAACTTTGTATGCATATTCTATTGGGTTTTAAGCATGAATCAAATTCATAAAACGCAGCAGAAAATAAAATTTTTCAAAACCCGAATAAAAAGATTTTACTTGTGCCATTAAAACTAATTTAATAAAATCATAGTTAGAAATTATACCTTTAATTTTTTGAACCAATTCTTCAAATTTCCTTCTTATTGGATTATAGCAAACCACAAGGATGATGGTTTGGACATATACAATATGCTAGCATAGTGTATGTTCTTTGAGAGAATTTCTAAGAAAATTAACTATTAATTTTCTATGGTGGCTCATCAGTTTTTCTGATAAAAAATACTATTTATAGATGTTTCCAAACACCATAGGGTTGGAAAAATTACTAAAATAGGTTTAGTGGCCAATTTGACATTTTTGGCTAATTTGGCCAAAATGCATAATGCTTGCCACGCTTCTGCAACTCCCTCCGAGCAATTTCTTTGGATTTTTTTTTCCTGTGATCCCATTACAATTCGACTTTAAATAATTCTCTCATATTTTTGGATTCCATCCAAGACCATTTTACTCATTCTTCACACCTCAAATGTGTGTGACCTAGTAGGTTCCCGATTGTGTTGGCCATCCAAATTAACAATTAATTCGAGCAAGTCATGAGCGGTATCTAGCGACACATCATGACCCCCAGCTGACCGGAAAGTCAGTGGCTTGACTACAAATATTTCTATAGACAACAATATGTGCAATTTATCCTTTCACCATCCTATATCCCACTCGGTTTAGAGCATGGACTATGTGTTAGTTCCCGCTAGACTGGCTACGTCGCACCTTGCTCAAATGATGTTAGATATTGTCCTTGAGACTTATTATTCTATTAGATATGTCACTGAAGATCACCTTCAGTACGTTTCCACTTTAGCCAAAGATTCCTGAGTAATGATCCAGACAAGAGTTGGATATTTCAACTCCTAGATGTTTGCACTAATCCATCAATGGATTTTGCAATTTGCATCATATTTTGCCATCATTATATATGAATATCTTAGGTCATGTCACGTACACATCTTAAGTCAGATTTCCATACTGAAACCTGTGTTCATATCCATTTGCCAAATCTCATCATCATTAGTAGCAACGTCTATGAGTGATATGACATATTTAAGCATATAATATGAAGTAAAAGGTCTTATCAAATGTAACCTTTGTTTTTAACGATATCTTTTAACTACCAACTCTAGCTTTATACGCAACTGCATTACCTTCCATTTTAGTCTCCCAATGGGGCTTTGTCCCATTAGGTGGGTTAACCAAAGACCATACTTAGTTTATAGTCATGAAATCTGTATTGACTTATGACTTATGGCCATTAGTCATATTCTGAACTCTTCAGAATCTCTTCATAATTAGCAAGCTCATCATCCTCTATGAACAATACGACCATTTTGTTCACTTATAAGAGATCTATATCTCTTAGGAATAACTCATATCCTACTTTACTTATGAAGCTCTTATGTTTCATAAGGTCTTACTGTTACTTCATATATATGAATAACATATTTAGGTTTTATCAGTTGATTCGCATCTGCTTGAGTATATTTGAACTTCATTAAGTTCAATCCTACTCCAACTATCTTATTATAGAAGAAACTCTTTCTTTTGAAAGATAGTATACTGTGAACAAACACCTTTTGTTCAAATAGTGGTAAAACTTATATCCAAATGACTCTCATTGGTTATCCCACATACAGATATTGAGTTAGATTGAGCTTTTAACTAATCCAACATTATCTACTTCTCTTAAGCAGGATTATTCTAAACTTTCATTTATGAAAGAATAAGTTTTTATGTTATTTCATATCTTATATGGAACAACATTAACTGATTGATAATATATTATGTTTATCATGTAAACATAATCATATGTGCATGACCCTAAAAGGAACTTTAAGGAATTTTAAAAGTTTATTATGTACCTTACCATGTCTAATAAGGTTCGACTACTCTTTTTAGCCACATCATTATGCTATGCCATATAAGATATGGTTCATTTAGTTAAAATCTCATTATCTCTTATATGACATTGAAACATTTAGTTTAAGTATTATTTCACTTTGATATAACCAAAGTGTTTTAATACTTTTACTAAATTGTTCCTCTATTTCATTTTGAATTCTTTGAACATTTCAAAGGTTTCAAATTTTGTATCTCATCATACACAAATACCGAAATTATGAGTGATCGTAATTACGGTAATGAAGTAGACAAAACCATTTATGACCTGCATGAATATTGGTCCACATACATCTATATGTACAAGGTCCATTAGTCCTTTTGCATATTTGTCCTTTTCACTAAAAGGTGATTTTGTCAACTTGTTTAATAAATATGATTCATAATTATGTGACTCCAAGTTACCATAACTCATCATGTGATTCTCTTTTATATGCCTGAGTTGACAATGCCATAATTAGGTCATCAACCTTTTAAATTTGAAATGGAGGATAGAATCAAACATTCCAAGATCATAAACTTTATTGCATAATGTTTTGTTTTCATAGGGAATATCATTTGACCATATAGAACAACAATTGTTCTTAATAGTTAAGTGAAAAACTCTTGTTCAACTATTAAACAAAACTATATGCTTTATTCATAAACTAAAATAAAATTGCAATTGTTTAATCTTTGAAACAAGCTTACTAGAGGGTATTGAAACTTAAGCCTATATTGTGGCAGCTATTGCTTTATAGCCAATATGTACAGTTTTCACTCTCCTTCTTAAGCTTTCTATTATTTCTTTGGTCTTGTATATCTTGTATATGTGAGACCTCCATGCAATATCTAATACCTATATGTTATTACAAAGAACAATGTTATCATATTTAACAAGTTTACTTGAAGTAGAATGTTCATCTATATGCCTTATCTTTCTACTTCTTTAAAACTCCAAATAAGTTTTTTTTTTCTTATTCCATTTCTATTTTGCAACTCTTGCTATAATGGAAGTAACTTTTAAGTTGTCTCTCTACCATTTCCTTTTATCTATAATGCATATTACATTTTAGATCTCCCTTCTATCATCTTGGAGTGGTGGAGCAATTTAGATATCTCATATCACTTAGTGTGAGCTTGCTCATTAACCATCTCTCTAAGATGATACATAATGGTTTTGTATCCATTTTCGTGCTACTTTTGAAGTTTGAACAACTTTAGACTAATCCATTGTTATCCAAGTACTTGTATGCAAATTGTTCATAACACTTGCATTTCAAGCATTAAGGGAAGGAAAACAACTATTTCAAGTATTTGGTAACCTTTTAGATTTAAGAACCATTCTCAGTTTTATACCAGTCAAGGAAGCTTAAGTTAGTCAAAATGTATGACTCATGATTACGCTTTGATTCATATTGAATGATATAATTCTAACAACCTAGATGTAAAGATCAAGATTGTAGAAAAGTGTACATGAATGAATGCATAGTGTTAGGTCTTGAATAAAACACATTATGACTTCCACTATTTTATTGCAAGTCTATAGCCCTCACTATGAACTTGAGAGAACCTATATGAAAGTTCTCCTAGTGGGTCGATATCCAATTTGCTAATAATGACCTTGAGGCAACTCAATAAACTATCCTTAGTTTTGTTGGTAGGTATCGGATCTATACCAATTGCATTTCCATGGAACTATCGAATCTTGTGCTATCAACTAATTGATCTGTGTACATACGTTGGGCTAGCAACTCTTGATATATGCGCATCTCATGTACACTTACCCAACTTCACCTCTAATACACATTAACCTTGGTGCAAATCCAACAAATCAATGATATTGGTTAAGTCCAACTCATTAATCATGAAATATAATTTCAATTGTTTGAACATATTCTTATAAAGTGAGCTTGAGGCAATTCAACAACTCTAGTTCTAGAAGAACTCTAGTTCTCCCCACATTAATAGAAGATGTAAGACATAATTGTTTATTTAGCGATAGATTTTGTAAATTTAGTCTATTGCACGCTTTTATATATCATATATTCATCTCATGGATATATAAATGAATATATAAAGATAGTTACATTAACTATATGAAATGATTATAGACATACTATAGTCAATCTCTTGAGCCAAAAAAAGGTTGACTAGGTCTTACCCAGGTATATGCATGAATTACAACCCAAAAATAGAAATTAAATTCATACTTCTAAGTCTTTTTTGTTTATGGCATCATCTCCTTTGCTTACTACTCCTTCACATCTCTATTATATCATAATCCTATACAATCTAATTACATATTTTAAGAATAGAAAACCTCAATTTACATTTGAAGGGAGTGAGATGAGAAAAGAAATATATGAGGAAGATAAGGAGGCAGGGATATGCAGACCTTATTTACCATAAAACCAAAATTAATTATGCATGCTCAATCACATTGGGCCTAAGTTCATAACCATCTATCATGTCTTTCCATACACCCCTAGCATGCATTCTCTAATACATAAAATAAAAATAAAATAGGTAATGATAATTTTGGATTGTAAATTTGAAAGTCAATTCAACACTTGAATCGAAATTGTCTACTTGTGTTGTTTCAATTAATTCAATTTTGCATATCATTTTAATATGGAAAGTAATATTTAATCAAATTAATTAAATTCCATATTTCCAGAAATTAATTCAAAACTAATCCACCTTAAAATTAGGTTATCATGATGTCAAAAATTAAACAATTTAATTTTAACATACAAACTACTATCTAGTCACACTAGAATATAAATTGCTCAACTTAAATTAATTCAAAATTAATTTCTAAAAATTTCTATAATTTTTAGAACTTCAAATTATCATTCTAAACATCTTTAAGTCAGTCTATCAAAATAATTTTGGCATAAGCCAAAATCATCAAAACAAATGAACCAACACATAAGACGCTCAAAATGACCTATTTACTGTCTAGAATTAATTTAGAAATTTAAATTCAAGTAAATTGTTTTTTGCATATATCTAACATGAAAATAAAATATTTTTAATCACATAAAAATTATTTTAAGGTGCTGGAAATGAAATATTCACATACAAAAAAATCAAACAAAACAATCCCACCAAATATCCTAAAACAGATATGTTTCGGTGTTTTTTTGAAAATTAATTAAATATATTTTTAATTAATTATTGGATACTTCTATGGGCTTAAACACATTCTCAATATGTCTAAATAATATTTCTAGAATCAAATTACAAGAAAAATAGGAATAGCCCCAATAATTATGCCAAATAACATCACATGTTTATCAACAATGCAATTTTCAGCAATTTTGTAATAAATTTGAAATTAATTATTTGAATCATATTCAAACCATTTTTCAATCAATATAATCATCTTCAACCATCTCATGATCAAATAATAGAAAGAAAAATATGTAAAATAAACTTTACAAATAAATTTTAATTTTATAAACCAAAAGATCCAAAATCATCAAAACCGTGCAATTCAATTTCATCTTAAATTAAAATTAATTTTAATGGTCACAAGGGGGCTCTAATACCAATGTTGGGTTTTGAGCAGGAAATAAATTTATAAAATGTAGTGGAAAATAAAATTTTTCAAAACTCGAACCAAAATATTCTATCTGTGCTATTAAAACTAATTCAACAAAATCATAGTTAGAAATTATACATTTAATTTCTCAAACCAATTTTTCAAATTTCCTTCTTGTTGGGTTATAGCAACCATAACTATCCAATGTTGAATCGTCTCTAGTGATAATCCACGTGGAAATGGAAGAAAAAAACCATAAGGGTGATGGTTTGGACACACATAATGTGCTAGCATAATGAATGTTCTTTGAGATAATTTCTACGAAAATTAACTATTAATTTTCTATTGTGTCTCATTAGTTTTTATGATGAAAAATACTATTTATAAATGTTTTCAAATGCCATAGGGTTGGAAAAATTATCAAAGTAGGTTTAGGGGTCAATCTCGCATTTTTGGCCAAATTGGCCAAAATGCATGCTACCTGCCATGGGCCAGCACAGGCCCGTAACTCTCTTAGAGCAATTTTTTTGGACTTTTGTTTCCATGATCCCATCACAATCGAACCCTAAATAATTTTTTTATATTTTTAGATCACATCTAAGACCATTTTACTCGTTCTTCGCACCTCCAATGTGTGTAACCCATTAGGTTCCCGATTATTTTAGTCACTCGAATTAACAATTAATTCGAGCAAGTCATGAACGGTATTTAGCAACACATCATAATCTCCAATTGACCGAAAAGTTAGTGGTTTGACTACGAACCTTTCTATAGACAATAATATGTGCAATTCATCCTTTCACCATCCTATACTCCACTCGATTGACTATGTTTTAGCTCCTGCTAGACTGATTACATCATACCTAGCCCAAGTGATGTTAGATCTTGTCCTTGAGACTCATTATTCTATTAGACATGTCACTGAAGACCATCTTTTGTACGTTTCCACTATGACCAGAGATTCTTGAGTAATGATCTTGACAAGAGGCCGTGGGTATACTCTCCCTCTATCAGGAGCGGTGAATCTTCTATTGGTTACCTAATTACCTTCGAATACCTCAAGTTGTACCCAATCACCACCCTATGAGCGACCTCTATGACGCAACAAGGAATGAAGTCAAAGCACAGAATCAGTATCCAATATATTCTTGAGTACCTCAATCTAAGGATACTTACACTATTGTTATGATGATGATGAGACTATTATTGACATTTGAATAAATAATCCATATGATTATTTCATACAGGTCATCCAATGTATTTGACTACTCTTAGCAAGTATCTACATATTAACTTTGATATCTCATGCTCATAGTTTATGAGATCTATTACTTGATCCAATCAAGGAGTATAACATGTGCTAGTCTATCCAGATCAACAATGTTCCATCTTATTGATCTTATGACTAAGGATAATTTATATACTAACATAATTACACATGATAGGAATCTCATTATCATGATTTCCTTCATTTTATATTTCATATTATGGACTTTTTTTAATTAGTTTAAGATTTATATCAATTCATATGCAAATGAATAATAATATAATGAAAGAATGTCTTTATGAATGTGTACACTAATTGCCTGAGGCAATTGCTTCTCTAATATATTCTTTAGTATTTCAATTTGATATATGCACTATCAATTTATTATTTTTGCTTAGTTTGATTGTCAAAATAAAAAAGGGAGAGATTATTGATCTTAGGGTGATTGCTCTCCATTTTGATTTTAACAATCAAATTAAATGTCATTAATATCTTCATTTAGTATTGTTTTGATAATGTTCAAAGTTTCAACACATTTGGTTTGATTTTCCCAATCAACAAGTCTAGTATTTCTTGAGGACATGTAATTCTCGACCAGGACCAATATCTACCGACTAGGACCATGCTATAGATAAGGAAACTTATGCCCAGACTGGAAAAGACTGGCTTTTAGTCTTTTAGAGTTCTAGTGGCCAATGCAGATTGGGATAGGACCAGTCCCGATTGGAAAAGCATAGTTCCAGATTAGGAAAACTTGTGGGCCAACTGGAAAATTCAAATGGACATGACCGTTGAGTAGAGCCTCTGCTAAAATGTAACATGTCATTTGGGAAGTCAAAACGGCCAAGCTTGATTGACCAAGGTCTCGACTAGGAATAGGTGTCCTGATTGGAAAACATTCAAAGTCAACAATCCAAAGTCCCTGGTCATGGCATCATCGAGCAAGTCCCAACCGAGAAAATCGGAATCCTGACCAAGAAAATCATATATGAACAAACCATTGAAACTATCAGCCAACCAGATGATACCAGTGTCAGCTTAGGCTATTTTTCGACTGGAAAATTGTCTTTGCAGGCTATATTAAATGCACTTATGAGAGAACGTTAGAAAAAGTTATAACACTCATTTATAACGATTATTTTGGTGGGAAATCAATATAAATACTTTACTAAAAGGCCATTTAATTTATCAAACTACTTTCTAAATGCCAAACTCCTACAATTTATTTTTTTAATCTTTCATTAATTGATTATCTTGTAAGGGTTCAAATGTTAGCCTTAAACACTTGGGTTATCTTGTAATTTGGTAGTGTGAACCAAATTACAACGAATTGGGTGTTATATGAGCCATCAAAATACAAGAGAAAGTTTGGCTTGAGTGTTAGCCTTGGTAAAACACCTAGTTGGGAGTGAGCTAGTTAAAACTCTATTTTTAATCTAAGTGATTAGATTAGTGAATATCCAATTGCAATTTGGGAGAAGAGTATAGTTATTTAACACCAGAACCTTTATAAAATTCGTGTGTCCCTCTATTCTTATCCTTTTAGTTTCTTGTATGTGAAAGAAATTTTAATTTCCCACCAATACATTCCCCTCCTTCTTGGTGATTGTTTAGGCAACAGTGTTAACCCTTATTGTGTTGTGGGTATATCAAGACAAGACACAAAGACAACCCGGTAACACGAATTACTACTCTTACAGGAAATAATTGAAAAAAAATCACGAGAGAGAAGACTATGATATGCTTTAAGAAATCTAATGATGTATACATTGTGCGTCTTGAGTGATTCTCTAAGGATTCCGTGATAGAAAATTTGGAGAATAATGAGAAATTGTGCGGTTTAATGACTAGCCTTGGTGATCTGGTTAACAAAATATGTGTAGAAAGAAATCTAAAGATATTGATAGGGATTCAAATCTAGAAATCGGTATGGATCCAGAATCAAGTAGCGATCCACAAATCGGTGTAGATCTAGAAACTGGTGGGGATCCAGAAACTGGTGGAGATCCAACAACCGGTGGAGATCTAGAAACTGGTGGGGATCCAGAAGTTGAAGCATAAGAATAAAAAACCTAGTGAATGTATGTAAATGTATGCATCTCTACCTACCATATGAGTTGGAAAGATTAATATAATAATTTAAATAAATAAAAATTTTAATTGCAATTTCCTTCCTTCTTTTTTTCTTTCCTGAAAATTTGAATTTAATAGAATAATGTTATTGATCCGATTTAATTATATACAATTTAAATTAATCTAAAAATTAAAAGTTGCAATTGCATGAAATTGATACCAAGATAATCTTATGTTAACCCAAATTGAAGAAAATCAATGCCAATTTAACATTCTAATTCAAACATAGCAAGATTTATTAACCGCATTAATTTTCTTCCCTACCATTATGTAGTTGTATCTCGATTGCACAATGGCGATATCTCTACCATAGTTTAGCTAGAATAGACCACGTTAATGCTGTTTAGACCGTTATATAGTTAGAGCCCGGCAATCGTTTATAAGTAATGGGTCAAGTTATTCTCTCGATTTGAAAGCCTCTTCAATTTCTTTACATGACACACCTACTTTGGGAAATTAAATAGTCATTCCTCCTTTTTGGATACATATACCAATTAATTTCATTCATTTAATATTAATTATGCCTATTAATATGCTTATAAATATGCCTAATATGCAATCAAAATCAAAATATTCTAAACCCTAATTTACAAATTTCCAATTCCCTATTTTCTTAGTAGGATCATGATCGTATGATAAAGAATCATGAAAAAAAAAAAATTAAGAAAACAGAATCAATGGATAGAGAGCTTCCTTAGGGAAATTATTCAGAATGAACTACAATATTTCGCTCAAATTTGTCATAGCAACTTGATTAGCCTTGTTGACCTAATTAACAAAAAGTATTAAAAGAAACCCGAGAATTGAAACCCAATTAATAAATAAATGTAAGAATCTACCAAATGAAATTTAAGTTTGCAATTTCCTTTCTTCTATTCTTTTTTTTACTAAAATGATTATCTCCTTATTGTACTTTATGAACTCAACCATAGTATGGCTTTACCCTACTACTGGATACCCCTTTCTTCTTTTACCTGAAACTTTTTGTCTTCCACAAAAGTAGTAAATACTTTAATCATAAAACTTATTCACCTATTTTTAGGGTTAGAATATCATGTATCAATTTATTTTTTTATTGAAAAGATCAAACGTCTTTTATGATTAAGGATGATTACTGAGGACTTATAAAGAGAAAATGAAGACTGCAGAATCATCACTAAGTCGTACCGTTTTACTTAATCCAACTTAGATTTTATTTCTGCTCCTTAGTCTTTCTCCATCCATCGCCATGGATTATATCACGAATTTTCTTCCACTTTGCTTATTAATAGAAATCTTTGAGTACCTCCGCCATATAAAAAAATGATAAAAATACAATAACAAATTTTACTCTCCACTGCAAAAACTTCAATGTCTATAAAACATTATGCTGATATTAAAAAGGTTGATTTTAGAATAGCACTTTGGAATCTACCATAGCATCTGTTACCTTCAACCCTTAGGTTTATGCGACTTTTTTTTTGCAGACAGATAATAAATATTCTCTTCTTTATTTTGGGTGCCTGAAATTCTTTCATAATCCAAAAAAAGATCTCAGTTTCATTGAAAAAGCAAAAAAACAAGGATGTCAATTAGCAACATATATCTTTGGCATTTCTTTAATTACAATGAATAACATAGACAAAGAGTGAAGTGGCTGAAAATTGAATGGGATGGAAATGGTGGGCAAACACTAATAGATTCAAGGCATATGCTAATAAGACTAACATTGGATCTCCAAATCCTTTTAATGTCTTTAATGCATCAATTTGCAAATTTATGTCTCATACTTGGGAGTCTAAGCCCTTGTGCACACATTGGCATCCATGGAAAAAAATGGAAGATAAACATAAATCATGTTTATATTTTTCATGTGTAATTGAAATGGAAAAAATAATTCTTTATGATAATTAGAGTAGGTACATATTAGCATCCATTTTGATTGATAAATTTTAAAATTCATGAATTTCATAAAATTAATATATTGTGAAATCCATAAATTCTAAGAATTCTGTCATTTAATTTGATTATAAAATCTAGAGGATTTTATAGGAATTATCGGTTTTTTACTTTTTTTTTCAAGATTATTGATACTTTTATTCTTTTTCATTTTTATGAAATGTACTTTTTATTTTTATCTATTTTTCAATTTCACCTATTTTTTCTTCTCTCCTTTCTTCTCCTATGGATGTTTCTACAACTGTTCCAATCTTTGCAATCTAATCTCCATTCTAAACTCCAATCTTTGCCTTATGCTCTCCTTCGTTGCTTTTATCTATGTCGTTGTTTGCTTCTCTTCTCCGTAACCATCATTCCATTCGCAAATCTCTGTATCACTATCGTTGATCCAATATTTGGTTAATTAATTGGTGTTTCTATTTCTCCAATTGTATTTGGTAATTTTTTGAATGTTCAATGCTTGATTAAGGTGAATGGTTTAGTGCAGCTATTTCTCCAACTGTAACTGCTACTTAGCGAATATCACCATTTAAAAAATATATATGAGAAATTAGCTTCTTAATCACACAATCTGTGATTTTTTTTTGTTATACAAGAGAAAAATCACGAGTGGCAAGTGAAGTTCTCCAGTGGTGATGTTATTCAACTATAGAAATCATGTTGAGCAAGTATTTTCAATATACGGACTGATCGGCTTCTTCGTCGAATAAGAAGATGAAGATAATTTAACCTTCAATGTTCTTTTTTATTATGTTTTACTATATGTGTGATGCTTCTACTTGTTTTTATTTTCTATCTGAACACAAAAATAAATTAAGAAAACAATTCAGTACTTGAGGTTATCTAGTCTTCTTCTTTATTTTTTTTTGTTGAAATTATGGGCAATTCAACAAAGATATTCCCAAAGTACTCCCATGAAATTTATAAGGTATCTCAAGATATTCCCAAAATATACCTAGGTATTCCCAAAGTACTCTTAAGATATTCTCAAGACATATCAGAGGTGTTCCTAAGGAATTCTCAAAGAATTTTCAAGGTATACCTATAGTATTTCCAACCAATATATACTCAAGATATTCCTAAAGATATGGAAACAGAGTATACCCAAGATATTCCGGAGTTATACTGAATGTGTGAGTGACTTTTTGAGTATAGGTTTTTTTGTAATACTTTTAGATCTTTTTGATAGTTTTGAAAAAAACTTTAAGTAGATGTATTGTTGAATATAACTTTTTGGCATTTTTAAAAATTTTCCTAAAATATATTAATTGATGTTGTAATTTCCTTAAACTTATGTTTGGTTCAATATCCACAAATCATAAGTTTAATAATTAATTTTCAATTTTATCTTTTATTAAATATTGAAAATTTATTTTTAATTAAGCATATATAATCAATTTCACCATATGCTTAAAAATTTTGAAAAATAAAATTGGTTACTTTAAGAATTAAAAACTAATAAAAAAGTAAAGTTTATAGTATTTCATCTCTTTATATATGATAAGTTAAGCTTTGGAACATAGCCTCTTATTCATAAAGTTGGAAGTTATTTTTTATTAATAATTTAATGCATAATAATAATAATAATAATAATAATAATAATAACAACAGAAACAATTATTTGAAATTAAAAAAATGATTTTTTTCTTTTTTAGGATTAAGATTAGTTTTAGAATATTATTAAATTATTAGAGACAATCTTGGAATAAAAAAGTTTGACAACAATTGCTCATTGATAAAAAAAAATGATAGATTTTAGATTTTTCCAAATAGGAGGTAGAAAATCAAATTATTCAAAAATGAAATATTTTTGTGTATATATATATATATATATATATATATATATATATATATATATATACTCACACACTTAAAAAAAAATTAATAGTATATAAAATAAATATAAAAGATTATAATTTCTATTCTCTAAATTTATAATTTTTTAAGTTCCATATATTTTTATATTTATTTCATGTAAGCTATATTTTTAGTACCATTTGTATGCTTTGTGCAGTAAAACTTTTCATATTATATGGACCGGTATTGTTATTTTTCCATGATAATAAACACAAGTGAAAAAAGTTATCATAGTCAGTGTTTTCAAAGTGAAATACACTGTTTTCAAACTTAAATTTATTGAAGAAAATTTTAGAAAACAACAAAAACATGTTTTCCATTCTTTTTTTAAAATTGTGAAAAATAGTTTTCATGTGAATTTTTTGTGAAAATATCTAAACATAAAGTTAAATTTTCTATTTTCAGTTTCAAATTTTTTTTAGAAAACTGGAAATTCTCCAAAAGTAAACACACTCTTAATTTTTGCTTATACTTTTGATAGAAGTTCTTAGATGAATCTGAAATGAATTGGAGGGTACGCTTGGAAAGTGAAGTTTAATTAAAATTTAAAAAAGGAATTAAATTCTATTAAAAAACTTCAAACCAAGAAGATTGATGATAAAGGAGGAGTTCAAAGCAAAATTTGAAAACTATTCACGTAGCTCGCTTCAAAAGAAATTGAATAAGTGGCATGCATAGTACAACTTTTGCTAAAGCAAGGAGTGTTATATTTTAAGATTTCAAATTGGAAACTACTTTTAGGGCCAAGGACATAAATATTTTTAAGTACATCTTCTCAAAGTCTACAAATGACAAGTAAATTTTTTTGTTATTTTTTCTTTTTTGCTCAATTTGTTGATCTTAGGGTGATTGATCTCTATTTTAATCTTGACAATCAAATTAAATGTCATTAATATTTCCATTTAGTGTTGTCTTGATAGTATACAAAGTTTCAAGTCATTTGAATTTGATTAACTTAGTCAACAAATTGATCAAGCCTTGAAGTCGTAAAAGTTGCGCTTGTGAAAGAATTTTCACGCTCGATAAGATACTATTCTTGATTGGGTAAAATACCCAAAAATCAAATTGAGTTCTAGTAGGTTTCTTATTTGGGAAATAGAGTGTTCATGTTCGAGAAGTAGTTCATGACTGGGAAAGTGAAATAGAGTTCAAGAAACTTGAAAGGACGTGATCGTTGGAAGGTGACTCTACCACAACATGCCACATCACCTCATAAAGTCATAATAGCCAAGTTTGACATTTGAACTTCACGACTTGGAAGTGCTCGATTCCAGTAATTCAAACCTACAGGTCAAACATTCTAAGCAAACTTTGCAACCAGGAAGATGAACACAAAAGGGTTGTTCCTACCTGGGAAAGGAAGTTCTTGTTCGGAAAATTTGATAGATACTAGTTGTTAATGCTAAAACTCAATCACATATCATTACCTAGTGGATAAATCCATTTCCCGATAGCGAAGCACATGTTCCTAACCAGGAACCAGTTTCAGTAGACAACATTTAATGCTCTTGTAAGAAGACGTTAGAAAAAGTGTTGACACTTATTTAAAATGGATAATTGGAAGGCAAACAATATAAATAAACCTCTAAAAAGCCTTAGACAACATAGACCAATATTTTAAGTGTGAAAAAACTAATGTCAAATCATTTTCCAATTATTTTGTAAGAAAGGTTGAAGTGTTAATTTTAAACACTTGGGAATAAGTTATAAGAGTGAACCTAGTGAGAAAAACTCTTAGTTGGGCCTGTAAAAAATATAAATGAATTGGTTGTTGAATCAGCCATTAAAACACAAGGGATTTGGATTTGGTGTGGGCCTTGGAAAAACACTTAGTTGTTAATGAGATCAGAAAAATTCTCTTGCATATCAAGTTAAGGTAGTGGAACTCCCAATTGCGATTGGGGAGAAAACTATAATTAGTTAGTACCTGAATCTCTATAAATATTATGTATCTATCTTCCCTTGCTCATTTATGTTTTATCTTATATTGCTTATTACTCAAATACTCAAAGAATATCATTAAGCCAAAAATATTTTTTTTGCCACCAATTCATACCCCCTTCTTGGTGCACCATTTTTCCAACAATTGGTATCAAAGCTTTGATCTCTCTATTCAAAGCTTAAGTGCGAGAGAAAAAATCAAAAATGGCAAGTGAAGGATAAGCCTATCATATTCCAATCTTTGATGGCTCAAACTCTACTCTATGGAAGTTCAAGATGTTGCTCATTATGGTTAATAATCCTATTAATTTATGGAATTCTATTCTCAAAGAATAGAAGTCACCAACAAGAAAGGTAGATAATGAACCTGAATTAATCCCTCTAGATGATTGGTCTAATGATCAAAGAAAGGCCAATAGAAGAAATAAAAGAGCAATGACAATTCTCCTTGCCACCATTCCACAAGCAGAGTTCTTAAGAGTTATACATTATCAAAGTGCTCATGGCATTTGGAGAACCTCGGAAAACTTCTATGAAGGAACTAGACAATTCGAGTCCAAAAGGATCAAATTACTCAAGACCGAGCTCTTCAAGATGATGTCATATGAGTCCATCAAGTTAGGAAACACATTTGTGTTGAAGTCATCAACAACAAAATTTTGAAAAGTCTTCCTATGAAGGAGTATAGGGGCTGCCAATTTTGAGAAGGCCAATGAAGATTTGAGCAACATTCCTACCGATGTACTTATTGGTAAGCTTCTCACTCATGAAATGGCATTAGCAAAAGACAAGAAGATGAAGCTAGAAAAGGAGAAGAAGGCTATTGCTTTGAAAGCTTCAACTTTAAAGTATTATGAAAGTAAAAGCTCTAGCTAAGAGAAAAGGAGTGAAGATGATAGTGATGAAGAGATTGCCAACCTTATAAGAAGATTAAAACTTAAAGAGAAGAAAAAGTATGGCAATAACTCTAGCAATTCTTCAAGTATTCAACATACAAGAGGAGTTCCTATATAAAGCAAATGAGGCATGAGACTACAAATGATGAAAACTCCTCAAATAAAGAGAGTTTACACCATTTGTTTCATGGCCATATAAGAGGACTCTAATGAGATAAGTTTCGCATCCCAATCTTTTGATAACATGATGATGATGATGATGATGATGACGACGACCTTATTGAGGTTATGAGCTTAGAAATTGAGAAATTTAAAAAGAAAAAGTATTTTTCATAAATATTTAAATTTGAAAAATAACTTTGATGATTTACAAAAAGTTGTTTTGGAACTTAAAACCTCTATTGAATCTGTTAAGAGATCATTATATGATTTTTCATCAAAACCTTCAACCTCTTCATTGCTTAAAGAAAATAATATTTTGAAAAGTAAACTCAATTTCTAAATTTCACAAAGGAAAGGAAAATTTGGACACCCTTATTACGTCATAAAGGCCTCCCCTTGTGAGACATGATTTAGGCTTCAATGCGATTTCTACATCATCATCATCTCCACTTAGCATTGTTTTTGTTAAGGCTAGCATACCACAAACCTCATCCATTGAGGTAATTGGCTTTAAAGTCAAGAGCAAGGCACACACCAAGACAACTACTCAAAAGAAGAGTAGTAAGAGCTCACATGGTCCAAGAGGGACACCTCAAAAGACTAACCATGTCTCCTTGTATAAGAGGCATGCACCTAAGGTTCACCTACAATATAAAGATATCCTTTTTCACATTCTCATTTTTTTCATATTGTGCAACCTAAATCCCATGCAAAGTAGCAAGAAATGTTTAAGTCTAAGTAGTGTCACTATTGCATGAGATTTAGACACACAAACAAGCATTGTTTTATAAGAAATGCTCATTGGAAAACTTCTAAAGCCAAACCCCATATACCTAAGTTTAAATAGGTACTAAAGATTGTTTAACTTATTTTGTACATTATTCATGAGTGATCAAAGGCATGTGATCAACAAAATGTCTTCTCTCAAATGTGATAAACCTCATTGAACTCAAATTTGGCATGAAGTAAGGGGAAGCTATTCACAGAAATTATCATAAGAGAGAAATTCAAATTTTATGAAAAAGTGCCTCAAGATAATGAAATGATCCTCAAAATCGATAAGCATCTCTAACTCTAATATTTGATCATAACATTTGAGGCCATCCAACTAATATTAGTGTCAGAGATGCACTAATATCCTAATATCCTTGTTGAAGCTATTCACAGATATTAGGATTTTGGTGGCCTATCACATGATACACCCATACCCCCACTTAGGTCTAGAACTGCCTAAATCTAAGCTCTGATACCAAAATATAACACCTTGAATAATATTAGAAATCTCTCTAATTATACCAAGGAATATTATGATGCACGAGCTTAAAAACGTGACTAAAATTTAAAAAAAAAACTTTTTTATGCACCATGGCCATGATGTCTTAAGAGAATAAAAATATCCATAAATGCATAAAATAAAACATCATGTTTTTACTGGAAATAAAAACTCAAACTCTACAAAAATACATAAAGAGTTCCAAAATTACATGTCCTTAATGCTCAAGGTATGTACAAGTGTAACTATGCCCATTCCATAATAAAAAATTAAAAACAAAAGAGATATCATGAATATATCACCAATAGTAGGGTTTGTCTTGTGATTCTTTGGCAGACTTATCCTTTTGTCAACTCTTCTGGCGCTTCTTAACCTATATGTGAGACAAACACTCACACGCTAAGCATACTCAGCTTAGTGGTACATATAAACATACAAATCCATATGTAGCATATATACATACCATAAAGCTTACCATAAGTCATACATTTATGTTGATTAAAAAATGTACATACAAATAAAAGGGTATAGCCACCACCAACTCATGAAATAACATGGCATGTCATACAAGTTTCAAACATTTTCACACTCCATTCACCTTCCTAGTTAAGAGCGTCCAATGCTGAGCTTTAGACACCTCAACTAGTAAGACTAAGAGCGCTCAATACCGAGCTTCAGCCATGTTAGTCTTTCTAACATGTTACCATATTTTTCTAACCTTTATACACGCTTAAAAGCCCTATCCAAATATATCAGACATCGATCATCTATCAAATATGTTAATCATGTTCCTATATCCCTTTTTAGAATTTATGTTTTCTTAGGATCTTAAAGATAAATAATTACGTTTTATTCCATTTTATTACCATTTCATTAATTACCACTTATAGCACATCAATAAGCATATAGTCATATTTATACATAGTATGCAAAACATTACTATGGAGATTTGTAGGAGAATATCTACAAACCTCCTAAAAAGAACTCCTTGACCCTTCAACCTGGATCAAGCTTGATCTCCTCTCCGCGATTGTTTCCTCCTTTCCGCACCAATGCCTAAAGCATTGAATTATCGTTTTTAGCATAAGAGTCTTGCATCCATGAAAACTCACAAATCCTAAACTTGCCTTTTGCTTACTATCCACCCAAAGGTTCTTTATTAACTGATAAAATTAAAGTTTAAAGGTACATTTTCCAAAACTTCCATTTAATAATAATAATAATAATAAATTATTATTATTATTATTATTATTATTATTATTATTATTATTATTATTATTATTATTATTATTATTATCCACTAACCAAAGCCTCATCTGTTACAAAATAACCATATTAAAGAAAACCTTTATATTTTTATCTCAATCCATAGAAAATCTAGCCCAAACTTATTTTTAATTCTAACTTAGGTTGGGAAGGAGACATCACTCACGGCCAAAGCTAAGAAAGAAAATAGGCTTACCGATAGTGATTCGAAACCACCGAGAGTAATCTAAGCCAAAATTATCCTTTTCTTTCTTGAATTACCGACATGCAAGAACAATTTCATCTACTTCATGTCATTGGCTCCACATGCAAACTCACTTCCCAAGTTCTCTAGCTATGGCCGAAGCTTTTCTAATTTTTCTATCACTTTTGAAATGTCTCAGCTAGGTTGAACTGCAAACTTATATCTTAGTACCTCAAGCCTTGTATCTAAGTTATAGCGAAAGTTCAATGTCTTTAATGATATTTGCAAAACAAAAAATTGAAGGAAATAATAAAAAGAGTGGCTCGGTTTTGGTGGAAGAGAAGAATAAGTAAAATGTAGAAAAAGTTGAGTAATTAGATTGGTCTTATGAAGATTTTTAAGTTAAAGAAATGACACCCACTTTCCTTATTTACACATGGCTTAAAATAGATTAGTTGATGAAGACCATATGTCACGCATGCAAACTCATAAAATAAATTTAGTTTAGTTAATTTAATTTATCTTATTTCATTTAATCAATTTTTTTTCAAACTTTCTATTTGATCCCTCAACTTTTCTCTTTTCAAATTTAATTCACCCCTTAGATTTTAATTTCTTACTTTTATTTGATTTAAAATTAGATTTCGGTCATTTCAGCGCTATTTTGATAGTTAATGCACTCGGTTTCCCATTAATACAGTGTATCTAGTTTTGAAATACGTACATTTATCAATGTCCAAATTATCGAATGTGACAATTGACATCTATTTATAATGGTTAATTTGAAGGCAAACAATATAAATAGACCTCTAAAAGACCTTAGACAATAAAGAAAAATATTTTGAGTGTGCCAAAACTATTGTCAAATCATTTATTTTGTAAGAAATATTGAAGAGTTAACCTTAAACGCTTGAAATATGTTGTAAGAGAGAAAAAGTCTTAGATGGGTTGTATGTGAGCCTGTGAAAAATACAAAAGAATTTGTTGTTGGATGAGCTATTTAAACTCTCTTGTATCTCAAGTTGGGATATTATAATTTCCAATTGCAGTTGAGAAGAAGAATATAGCTAGTTAATATCCAAACCTCTATAATTTTTATATGTCTATCTTCTCTTGCTCCTTTATATTTTATCTTCTATTGGTCATTGCTCAAATACTCAAAGAAAACTATTAAGCCGAAAAATTTTATTTGCCACTATATATATATATATATATGTGTGTATTTAGATTTTAATCCATGATCTTATGTAGTTAATTCTAATATATATGGAGTCGATAGTCAAGAGAATTTTCTTTCACATTATGATTTTTAATAACTCAATCCTAAATAAAATATAAAGTTTGGTTATCTATTATATAGTTAATTTTCATATTATTTAATATGGATTTCTTATTGATTAATCTAGTTCATGTTATCTTTTCTAATTTTTTTAAAAAAGAAAATTTAAATACATATTATTAATATGGTGGTTGCATTTTTAACCGAGGACGAGAATGCAAAGTCTAGCAAAAAAGCTAGAAGATGGTGTCTTCCAACAAGAATAATAGTGAATTTCTATATATTTGCCAAAAAAAAAGATGGCTTGACTATTACACAAGTCATTTGTATATGTATGTGATTGTCATATTATGCAGAGTGATACATTATGTAGGAATGAGTCTTTACCATTATACAAACATTAGCTGAAAATGAACTACTATGAAATGTATATGGAATCTTAATATCTGTGATGAGGCAATAATATTTTAGGATTTGGACATCCTCCTTTGACCACAAATTATGTCATTTATACATCCGATTTCAAAAACTACCAAACATATAGTCCTTCAACTTATATTATCTCCAGAAATACACTTTTGAGAAACTGCCATCTTCCATAGAATTTGCAACCTTTCCTATTATGAGTAGAATTCGTTAGAGCGCTATATGCTCCAAAAAAATGGCAAAAACATTACAATAACTCTAAAAAGTCAACCTTTATAGTGATCTAGCGGCCATTAAATAAGAAATGTATTTATCATTTTGATTTTTAATATTTTCAACATTTGCATTGAGAATCTTAAATGTGTATATTATTGAATGAACATAGTGAGCATATACATATATGTGAAGTATTATTATATAAATGATACCAAATTTTAATATTATATCAATATTATCAGTATTTGTTTAAGAGATATATCATATTAATAATATAAACTAAAATGTATATGTAAACTATATTTTAATATATGTTAAATATATTTAAAAGGCATATGTACATATATTTTAAAATATATGAAAAATAAAAATTGGAAAAAGAAAAACGGGTTGATTACATAAAGAAAAATGGGTTGATTACACATGGGTGGTAGATTTATCGGCTTAAGTGTAATGAGAAGTCGGAAAATGAGGGAAATAAGGAGAGATAAAACCAATAAAATTGTAAATACAATAAAACTATCATTTAAAATTAGAAAAAGAATGAAAGATAAAATCAATAAAGTTATATATACAATAAAACTATCATTTATTCAAAAGGAGCATAACATTGCTATAAATTTTAAAGAGAGTGAAAAACTACATAAGCCAAAAAGGAGTGAAAAAGACTTTTAAGACAAAAAAAAAAAAAGAGTAGGTTGTGTACTTTCCACTAATATTTTTTATCTTTTAGTATTATATCCATTAATGCATAATTAACAACTTAATAGATTTTCATTCCCATATGAATATCAGTACACGTCATTCTCACAAGGGTGCTAGTAAAAAATAAATTAGTTGAAGTTCTGGCTGATGTAACAAACCATTATTTTACTCAACCAAGGATAAAAAATAGAGAAATTCTATGGTGCACTCGGCGTAATTTACACCGGGTGCCTTAAACCTTCTAAAAAATATTATCACTAAATTTCTATTTCACAATTGTATATTTTGATGATAAGTTTACATTTTTATTTATTCTTATAGCTACCCAATCTAGATATGAGAGTCGTGAATGAGCTTAAAAACTTTATAGTTTTTGCCTTAGCCGTGCTAATTACATACCTATGTAGCCTGATACTTTTGACAGTGGAATGTTTGTTATTTTGTTTATGAACCCCCCGATCATTTGCGGTTAGTTATTCATTTTTCTATTTGTATGTCAATTATTGTTATTAATTTTTCTAATTTTGATCTTATTATGTTATTTTGTAGTATAATTCTAATGAAAAAAACATGTAAGTTAACTTATTGGCTGGTCTATTTTAACTATAAGAAATATAGAAATACATTATTGAAAGTTGTGGAAGAGTTCCATTTGAACGAACAAATATAGGGGTATAAAAATATTATAATCTCTTATATGTTTGGGTGAATAAAAAATATGGAATGAAAGAAAATAAGGCGATAAAATAATGAGATATTTTTACTTTTTCCTATTTGGGAAGGAAAATAAGAAGATGAATCCTCGAGTGTTTTTACAAAAAGAATGTATGGGGGAGAATCACTAATGGTGTAAAATAAGGAAAAATTTTTACTTTATTTTATTTGGTAAGGGAATGAAAATAACAAAAAAAAGGTAAAATAACTTTTATTTTTTACTCCTTATCTTCTCTCCAAAAAGGGGAGAAAATATTAATAGGAGATTATAGAGAAAAATGTCAATGTTACTAACAAAATTACTTTTTTTTTAATCCTTGATCACTATAGCAAGGTATTTATTACTTTATAAAATGATGGGTCAAATAATAAATGTATAATATTATAATTTTCTTTTCTTTCACCATAAATTATTCAAATAAGAAAAAATAAGTTTTTATTTTCATTTATCTCCTATGTTATTTCAATCCAAAATATAAGTAAGAAAAATAAGCCTTATTTTTCCTCAAGAAAAAATTGTCTAACATGATGAAGAAGAAGAAAAATAAGAACGGAAAATAAGTTTTTTTTTTGCTTCCAAATTTTGTCCCTATGGAAAAATTGTCAAACAAGGGATTATAAGTTGTCTCATGATTAGGTAACAAAGAATATTTCTTTCATATAGGCATGTGGTCTAATCTATTTATACATAAAAGTTGTATTGAGATTCACTATTCATTACTGTAGTATGGACAATGACTCTCCAAAATGCCCCTGAAAGTAGCACAAACAATATGACAAAGTTTTCAACTGAGTAAACACCTCCAAGCTCCAATTCAAAACCCTCTCATTCTGCTGCCTTCTGCACCACCCTCCTCTCCTTTTTTTGCCCTCTCACTAGGCACAAGCTACTAAGATCCGATCAAATTTGTTTAAGTCTCCTTTGCTTTCTTTTGATTCTCCTCTTTATTTCTATCGTTGTCTTTCTTGACACCATTGCTCCATTTCTTTCAATAGGTTTAGTTAGCTTTTTTTTTTTGTTCACTACTCAAACAAGAATTGAGTACCTTCTAAGGCTGTATTTTGAATGTAGTTGCATTTTATTTTCTCCTTTTTAAGAAGTTGATTAGTAGATTTTTGTGAATTTAGGGCTCTTCTTTATCCAATTTATCTAAAGTTGGTTTTCTAAAAGAGAAGAAAATCATAAGTAACATGTTCATACTTGCTCCTCTTACTCTTTTTTTTTTCTTTTTTATTTAGTTGTGATAATTAAGTTGGATGATTTTTATATGATTTGGTCCATCTATTGTGTTTTTAGGATATTTTCTCATCTTACCTTCTCTAATTGTTTCTTTTCCGCTGCCTCTCAATCCCATTACCCTTACCGGATGTTGTCGCCTAATGCTTTCACTGACAACACCAACAACAACAAAATTAAGTTTGTACTTTGTCTTTTATCCTTCTAAATGACTTTATAAATTTTAAATTTGAGGTTAGAATTTCTCCTTCTTACCGTTATTTTGACCATTATTACTACAAGCAATTTTCCTTTATTAAGAAGTAGATAATAGATTTTTGAATCTCAAGCTCTTCTTCTTTATCAACTTATCTGAAGTTGGTCTGGTATTTCTAAAGAAGAAGAAAATCACAGATAACATGGTCGTACTTACTCCTACTCCTATTTGTCGTTTTTTTATTAATTTGGCTGTAATATTTAAGTTCGATGATTTTATCTGATTTGTTCCTTCTATTGTCTTTTTTGGAAATTTTCTCTTAGGCATCTGGCTCTATTAAATTACATTATATCTGACTTAAAAGAGTGGAAAGTAAGCTAAGTTTTAAATTTATATATGGTGGATGTCTTTCCCTATCTATGCTTTTGTTTAAATTTGAGGTTACAACTTCTCTTTCTTACCATTATTTTAACCATTATAACTACAAGCAATTTCCTCTTCTTAAGAAGCAAATAATATATTTTTGAATCTCATGCTCTTCTTCTTCTTTATCCAACTTATCTGAAGTTGGTCTAGAATTTCTAGAGAAGAAGAAAATCACAGATAACATGGTCGTACTTACTCCTCCTACTCCTATTTTTTGTTTTTTTTTATTAATTTGGCTGTAATATTTAAGTTCGATGATTTTATCTGATTTGTTCATTATATTGTCTTTTTGGGAAATTTTCTCTTAGGCATCTGGCTCTATTAAATTACATTATATCTGACTTGAAAGAGTGGAAAGTAAGCTAAGGTTCTTAAATTTATATATGGTGGATGTTTTTCCCTATCTATGCTTTTGTTTAAATTTGAGGTTACAATTTTTCCTTTATTATTCCAAGCAATTTCCTCTTCTTAAGAAGCAGATAATATATTTTTGAATCTCATGCTCTTCTTCTTTATCCAACTTATCTAAAGTTGGTCTAGAATTTCTAGAAAAGAAGAAAATCACATATAACGTGCTCGTACTTACTCCTCCTACTCCTATTTTTTGTTTTTTTATTAATTTGGTTGTAATGTTTAAGTTCCATGATTATATCTGACTTGTTCCTCCTGTTGTCTTCTTCTTTATCCAACTTATCTTAAGTTGGTTTGAAATTTTTAGAAAAGAAGAAAATTACAGATAATTATCCATACTTGTTCCTCTTACTCCTATTTATTGTTTTTTTTGTTAATTTGGCTGTAATATTTAAGTTCAATGATTTTATCTGAATTGTTCCGTCTATTATCTTTTTTGGAAATTTTCTCTTGGACATTTGGCTCTATTAAAGTACATTATGCCTAACCTGAAAGAGTAGGAAGTAGGCTAAGGTACTTAAATTTATATATAATGGATGCTTTTTCTATCTATGCTTTTGTTTAGCACCATATAATTGAAATAAAGTGGTTGCTTATGTTTGATGAGCGAACCAACTATATGAAGGTGGATCTTAATATACTTTAAATGTCGATGGAAATTCGAAAACAGAAATAAAAAAACTCCATTTGAGGAAGGTCTTTTGTTTATAGCTTACAAATTTATATAAAGCTCATCCTGAGGTTTGGTTTCTTTTTCTTTTTGCTTTTTATATTTGTTGCTGCTCTTGTTATTGATTTTTGCGCATAGTTGATGACATGTTTTGTAAATATATACAAGTTGTGCTTCATTTATGCGATTCCAATTGTTAAAATTTTGAAATCTAATTTAGGTTGTACAATCATGTATAATTCATATGTGGATTTGAATACCAAACAATCTACTTTATTATTCTTTTTAGGAGAAAATACAAAAAACTATCATGTGGTTTGATGGTTTGACACTTTTAAGCATGTTTTTTTCCAATAAAAAAGGTCATGTGATTGCAACTGTTAGCAACGTAGAAGGCTTATCCTTAATGGTGTTAAATTATTCTGATGTGGTTATTTTCTGTCTCTTATGTGGCAAGACTCTCTCATATCTACATTTTTAAAAAATACCACATCAATAATATAAATTAAAAATTCCATTTTCTTTCTGCTATTTTCTCTTTTCTTCCAACCACTGCACAACTTGCACCTTAGGATAAACATAATTGCATAAGACATTCTTTCTCTCTCATATATGTATTTACCCTAAATTCTCTCTCATTAATTTTTTTAATTAAAAAAATAAAAGCAACGATTTTTCCAGCCAAATAATGATTTCAATTCATCAAAACTATATGGTGGTTTTTTTGTACTTTTTTCTTCTTTTTATTTCCAGGATAATCTGCATATTATCTTGAGTTGTTTGATTCTAGTCTTTATTATCCTAAAATTGAAGCATTATGTTTATTAGAAAAAATGCAAAGATCAATAAATTAATGGATCGACTTTTTGTATATGAGAGAATATATGGATTGTAATTAAGTTCTGTTCTTTTGGTTCTTTATACAACTATCTTTTATTGAATCTTTGTTTTTCTTTTTTCTTTTTCCTTAATTGTAGCTCTTTGAGGAGCATCAATGTCCATTGTTTCAAAATATCTTGACCAAGATTGAATTGATAATAATTTTAATTTCATTTTGTCATTGCTAAGATGCTATGTAATGATTTGTATAATTATTGGTGTTTTGGATTGCTCATGCTAAATGGATCATCTGAGTTTTTCTCTCCTAACGCAATGAGAGGCTATATGCTAGTTTATTATATATTTATGAACATATTGGTTGTGAAACTTTTTCCTTTTTTAGTTTTTAAATATAATTCCTACTTGAAAAGAACAATATATATATATATATATATATATATATATATATATATATATATATATATATATATTTCTTTGTTTTTCTTATTAGTCCTTTTTAATGGTTTTATTTATTTAATTATGTATATTCTCTTTAATTAACATATTATTAAATTAAGCAAGAATATAGTTCCATATAAACAATATACACACATTTATTTATTATAACAATGCTTAATATATAACATTAATATACATGCATATACTACACATTGCATAAGCATTGGCTTTGTCAAATAATGAATGCACAACCAATGAACCTTAATTTATAAGGAATGTTGAGAATATATAAATGGAATTAATGTTTGTTTCATTTCTTAGTTAAATTTTTTTTTTTTACTTTTTTGAAGTCTTTGCTTTGCTAGACAATTCCTTGAACCATGTCCAATTCCATTACAACCTTTGCATTATCTAGGCTTATCAACATTATTTCTTTTATTTTTTCCTTGAGAAAATGTTGATTGGTTGTGTTTGTCTGAACAATCTACCCTTTGTTGCTATTGCATTGGATCTTTAATTTCAAAAGGTAATTCCATTATTTGTATTCTCATTGCTTGAAAAAGGAAAATCTTCAACTTTTTCTTCTACCAATTTTTGAAAATCTACTAATAAGTCATACATTAGTTTTCATAGACTTGTTAAATACTTCTGCACATTTACTATTATAAAATGAAATCAAATTGCTTTGTGTGCTTACATTATTGTACTTTGTATTCTCTGGTAGGAATATGGTGTTGAATATTATTAACTTAGTATAAAGTAAAAGCACAAGGAAATGATAAAAGACATGTATCTCACACAATGTCCTTAAGATAAATTCGTCATCTACCATAGGTGTTTAGGTTCAAACAATATTTGTCTTTCAAGATATAACAGATTACTAGTAAAAGTTGAATACCATAACCTCGCCACACAGCAAACTGAACTTGCCTCACTCTATCACTTAAAAGGAAAGAAAGAAGGAGGATAAGAGCTTGAGTTTATGTAGGTGCATCATCAATATGAAGAAAGACACATTTTTATATTAGAGGGAGGACAAAGATGAATTATTGTGATTAATTTTTCCATTATAGCTGCCAATAAACCTTTATAACATACAAATAATGATCCATAATAGCCATATTGAATTCTATAATATTTGTGAAAGGGAAGCTTAAAAAACAATTCTTACAACCTACATCCAAATGTTCAAGGTTAATATTTCAATCTTTCTTACAAAACATATGAGAAATAAAATTGTCAGAGTTTTGGCATATTTAAAAATGAAGCTCTTTTGTTTTAAGGCTTTTTGGAGGTCTATCTATAATATTTGTCTTTCAATTAGCCGTTACAAATAAGTGTCAAACTCTTTTACACAAATATTAAAAGTTGTGACCCTAATTGAATGTATACTTGGTCAATTGGTTGCTAAATAAACTTAGTGAAACTTAAACAAATTGAAATATGCATATTATGGACCACTAACTAGGGTTTGATATTATGGCAGTGTGACCTTC